>JAWZYT010000051.1:307500-327500 GCA_034508575.1 Petrolisthes manimaculis
CTCAATTTGATCCATTTTCCCAATTTGATAAGTTGGTATAGGTAAGCCAAATAAATGTATAGTACCTGCACTGGACTCTGTGTGTGTGTGTGTGTGTGTGTGTGTATGTGTGTGTCTGTGCGTGTGTGTTCGTGTCTGTCTGTGTTTGTGTGTGTGTTTGTCTGTGTCTGTGTCTGTGTGTGTGTGTGTGTACATACATGGCTTTTTACACGTTGACGTCTTGCGTGTGTTGTGTGTTGATACAAATTTTATGACCATATGTCGCCACTTGCTGCATTTCTTGTGTGTTTTTTCCCGACCCACTTCTCTGTATCCCTCTCTGTCTTTGACGTTGCCCCTGCCTCTGTCTGACTCTCTTTTTTTTAGTCGTCTTGTCTTTATGTAATGTTTATTTTCCAGCAATTTTTCTTCTCATTCTCCTTCTTCCTCAGTCATTCTTTCCTTTGTTATCTCCTTGTGTCCTTTCTCTCTCACTCTCTCTTCCGGTCCTTCGTATCTTCCCTCTCAGCTTTTTTCTCAGTTCTTTCCCCCTCTTTCCTCGAGTTCTTTCTCTGTTGCTTCCCCTTCTGTTCACTTTTTTCTTCTTCTGTTTTAGTTTCTTAAGTTTTCACCCATTTCCTTCTCCGTTTTTACATCTCTGAATATTCTTCCTTCCTTCCTTCCCACGTTATATTTTCGAATTATTCTGTTCCCGCTTCTACATCAACATAATTATATAATATTATTGTCTCTCCTCTCCCATTGCCTTTAAATTCTGTCTTCCTTTCATTAGACCTCTTACCCATCTACAGTCCTTCTCTCATTACCTTACTTCGTCTCATCAAACTTTCGTCTATTCATCATCGTTCCTTTCCTTTCCTCCTTGTCCTCAACTGTCCCTCCTTTTCTTACATTTCCTTTGTGCTTGCTGCCTCGCTTCTCTATTACTTTCTTCAGGTATAAGGCGGTCTTCTTTCATCCTCAATAACTCCTCAATCAATCTTCCTCAAGCACTTGGGTGTCATGTGATTTGTCTACTCTGTTTACTTTAAAGTATATGATAAAATAATGCCGTCATAATTTATGTATGAAAAGTGCTGTAAAATCCTCCACTCCCTCATCTTAACTTCCTCCATCCCATCATGGTCTCATGTCCTCCCCTCACATTTACCCTTCCTCCTCCTCCCCTCCCCTCCCCTCTCCTCCCCTCCCCTCCCCTCCCCTCCCCTCTCCTCTCCTCTCCTCTCCTCTCCTCTTCTCTCCTCTCCTCTCCTCTCCTCTCCTCTCCTCTCCTCTCCTCTCCTCTCCTCTCCTCTCCTCTCCTCTCCTCTCCTCTCCTCTCCTCTCCTCCTCCTCCTCCTCCTCCTCCTCCTCCTCCTCCTCCTCCTCCTCCTCCTCCTCCTCCTCCTCCTCCTGCCCTCATAGTGGACGAAGGAGCCGTAGTAGTGTCTTGGTCCTGTGGGGAGGGTGGCTCAGAATATTACTGCCATTACAGTAAGTACAGGCATCAGAACTTTGTGGGAGGAGTAGAGAATTAACTCACTCTCTGGGTTTGTGGCCGAGGGTGGGTGGAAGGAAGAGGTTATGTGGGGCGCGGTGGAAGATACTGGAGTGGATACTGACAGGGGCGTGGATACCTGTGGAAGGGTGTGGTGGAATGGGGATACCGAAATGAAAAAGGATGGATAACAATAGCAAATCTGTGAAGCAATATCAAACCAATTGTTTAAGTAATAAGTTATTCTTCTACTTCGTTTTGATAGTATGGATAGTGAGCAATAGTATTCAATAACTAATAACTTTTTTTTTTTTTTTTTTTTTTTTTTTAGCACAGTGGAAGAAATATATATATTCAGTTTTTGGGAAAGGCGAGAATGAGTGTGGAAGCTTGAGGAATGGATAGTAAAGGATAGAAGAAGTATGAGTGGGATGTGGTAAAGATGTATGAAGAGTTGTGGAATACTTTGCAGAGGTGAAGGAAAAAAACAATATGGAGGGATGCAGTGTTGTAGAAACCATAGAAATGATGTGATAAAATGGAGGTAAAAAAAAAAAAAGGAGCAGCAGGAATGGGATAGCTAAAGATGTGTTGGAGATGTAAAGCAAAAAGTTGATATGGAAGTTCAGTGTGTGTAATTGTAATATCGAGGAGAGATGAGCAAAATGGAATAGGAATCTGAATGAAGACAAACAGAGAAAAAAATGCAACGTGAGGCAAGGATAGCGAGAGTTGATAAGAGGGGAAAGAAAACCAGGCAGAGTAGAGAGAGTGAAATATAAGAGCGTGTGGATGGAGTGGAGAGAGTGGAGTATACGAGCATGTGGATGGAGTGGAGAGAGTGGAATATAAGAGCGTGTGGATGGAGTGGAGAGAGTGAATTATACGAGCATGTGGATGGAGTGGAGAAAGTGGAGTATACGAACGTGTGGATGGAGTGAAATGGAAGAGTGTGTGGATGGAGTGAAATGGAAAAGAGTGTGGGTGGTGTGGACTGCGAGAACAACGAGTAGAGTGCATGCAGTGAGAGAAGAGTTTGGGAAAGTTTGAGAGGAATGGAAAGAGGGTGGAGAGTGGTGAGGTTGTGTTAGAGATGCATGAGGAGACAATGGGAAAGTGAGGAGGGTGCTGCGAATTGATGTATGTATGTATGTCTGTCTGTCTTGTCTTGCATATGTGTGTACTGTATATGTTGCATGTTTCTTGATGTATAATGTACACTATGTATTCTTGTGCACTTTGTATATATATGTGTGTTTATATGAATGTGTAGAAAGATAAAACTATGGTCAACTAAAGGGTATTTGAAAAAGTAAACAGTAAAAGAGAGTGAGAAAAACTGTAAGTGTAAATCAAGGACAAGAAAAATAATATGGAGAGGTTATGATGTAATATAAGTGTAAAATTCTCAGTTATTAATAGAATGTATAACTGAACGTGGAGAAATTGTAAGTATATATGGTTTTAATTCTTCAGTTGCATATGACCTTATTTTTTGATACGTGACCTCTGTTCCCTGAGTGACGAGCTACGACCAATCACGTTGACCCTTTACGATATCTGCTACAGGGATTTTCTTTTACCTTCAACTACAGAGAGATCAACTGTAGTGAGGGATTTATTTTATAGGTGGTGTGAGATAGCCTGTAGGTGGAGTGTGAAATTTACTTTTACTCTTGGCTTCCATCCCCTTCCTTACTTTATTGCCTCCTCCTCCCCCCACACCAAACCCTCCTCTTTTGATCTTCCTCTCCCTTTCCTTTTCAGTTCCTTCCTCCAGCCATCATTGCTTCCACTCTTTCCTCCACTCTTCATTCCCTTTCATCTTGTTCATCCTTCACTTTTTATTACTGTACATCTTACTTATCTGTCACTCTTTATTCCTTCACATCTTCATCATCTTTCCCTCTTCATTCCCTTCCATCCTCGTCCTTTCCACCTTCACCATTCTCTCACAACTTGTCTCTGTCCTCATTAATCACCACAAAAGACATCAATTTTGATTATACCACGGTGGGCTCGGCTAGTTTTTTTTTCTACCACCGTTGCGCTAACTTCTGCGTGCCGCAACTTTCCCTGCTATTAATGCCACTACGCTAACTTTGTCTCGACTACTTCATTCGCAACTGCACTGCACAGTCTCTCTCACACTCTCCATGAAGCTCTCACTACCACAGCTTTTACTCCCACAGTTTCCAGGATTATTACTTTGGGTTTCGTGTTCTAGTTACCGAGTTACAGCATTCCCTTTTCTGTTACTTGGGCTTCCGAATTACGAGAGACAATACTTCTGACACTCACACACGTAGTAGTTTGTGTGTAGTGTTTAGTATCGTCAGTGTACCTCCTCGTGCACAACTTCATATATACACATAATTATTGTTTCACCACCAGACGTAGACGGATATGTAGGAGAATTTAATTAAGGGCCAGAAGATGACTTTATCGACACCACCCATGACAATTTTCTTGAATAGGAATTTTGGTATGATCATAAATTAATATAAGTTCACTGGACTAACCTACAGGACCTCCAAATATCACACGGTTATTATATCTATCAACATCTGTACCACCATGATAACCCACCCTTATACTATTCCATCCACCTCTCCCTTCTCTACTCTACACCACTCCATCGTCTTCACTCCTTATTGCCACTCCATCGTCCTCAATCCTCAATGCCTCTCAATTTTCTTCACTCCTCACCGCCACTCCATATCGCCACTCCATCCTCACTCCTCAATACCACTTCATCCTCACTGCCTCTTCATCTTCCTCACTCCTCATTCCCACTCCTCCCTCACTCCTCAATGCCACTCCACCATCCTAACTGCCTCTCCATCTTCCTCTTCCTCACTCCACCTCCCTCACTCCTCACTGCCACTCCATCTTCCTTACTCCTTAATGCCTCTCCATCTCAGCAAGTTCTTAATACGTCTCTTTCCTCCCCCTTTCCCTCCACCTTCATCCCACCATTCAAGTATCCTCGGAGTTGGTCTCTTCCTCCAACTTGTAAACTTCTCCACGCCCTTAACCGAAAGACTACTTACCGAAACCCTCCACTAATTCCCTTCCTTCTATTCTTCCTCCACCCTCTCTTCTCCTGTGTCTATATTCGTCTTTCCATTTATAGCCTTGGGTTTATCGATATATGTTTTATTTTGTCAGTCCATCAAGTCTTTCTATTTATAGTCTTGAGTTTGTTTATATATGTTTTATTTTTTCAGTCCATCAAGTCTTTCCATTTATAGCCTTGGGTTTATCGATATATGTTTTATTTTTTTAGTCCATCACGTTATTTATTATCATCATTACCAGTTGTATCCCACGAAGATATACTAATGTTTTATCTAAGTTCGATTCAAACTGCCTGCCTGCCTGCCTTCTCTGCCAAGTGAATGAATGTATTAGACTCATCCATCTTTAAACTGAGAATATATTATGCAGACGTTAAAAGTTGGACGTGTGCCTGTGTGTGTGTGTGTGTGTGTCTATATATCCATCATCCATCACCTTGTTATCCATGCATCTGTCCTGTTTGCTTTCTCTTCCATTGCCCCTTTATAGTTTCACCGTCCTGTGGAGTACATTCTCTTTCTTTGTCCAGCTTTCTCTGTTATTCTCATCTCTGCATCTTCCCTTTCTTTGTCCAGCTTTCTCTGTTATTCTCATCTCTGCATCTTCCCTTTCATTGCCGTATATTTCCCAATGTTTTCCCAAGTATCTCGCTGCTTTATTTATCCTCCACTCAATTCTCACCTATATATTCCCCTTCTCCTCCCTCACCCCTTGTTATCTCCCATTTCGCTGCCACTTTCTCTCTCCCCTACATCACCCCCCTTCTCCTCCTTTAACCCCTCTTCCTCCCCCCCTCCAACTCTCCTTTCCTTAACTTTCACGACCCACTCTCCCTTCCAAACCCCCTACGGGCTAGTAAGACTTGATCCGTCCATGGAGATTCTTAGTTCATCCCGCCCCGTAAAGTTTGGGCAACGAAGAGGGAGTTGGAAGCTATTACAGGAAGGGACATTATGAAGTGGGAAGGGGAGGAAGAGCAGAGAAGAGAAGAGAATAACGAAGGATATGGAAAGATGAGCCGAGAGAAATTAGGCGTGAAGAAGAGATAGATAGATAGATAGATAGATAGATAGATAGATAGATAGATAGATAGATAAATAATAAGCGTTAACACAAGGAATATATATGGATAGGCAGATAGTTAGTTTGATAAATAGATAGATAAACAAACGGATAGAATTAATCGTGACATAAATTATTAGACCCGAATAAACGAAAAATTATATATTATTATATAGATAGGTAGATGGATAGCTACATAAATAGATAGAGAGATGGATTTAGTCTGACTTAAATTATTAGCCCCAAATATAGAGCTGGACACAGACCTGACTTCCGTGATTAATGTGAAGTTGTAGCTGTGTGTGTGTGTGTGTGTCACTATCCATCTTGCTATATTTATGTGACCGGACGGAGGTAATCTCTTAAGGGACACTGTGATATAGTCTGAAAATTGGAGGTGTACGAGTCCTTCAAACATTGCCACGAACCACCACCTATAGGGAAGGAGCGTGTTCCGTGGCATAGTTAGGAGGAATCACAAGCCTACAACTCTTATATACGATCACAGGGACCTTAACGGGAGTATAATGTGGTAGGTTAACTGGGAGGGTATGATTCCTCCAAACTGTCCCATAGCTATCATATCCTTATTGATTCCTCCAAACTATTACAAAACCATGCTACCTAAATATTCCCATTGATGCTTAACCTGGCGAAAATGCACCAATTCTCTTTGAAGTAACATGACCTTTGGATACATGTTGGGGAGTTATTCCAGAGTTTATGAGTTAAAGATCAGTACCAAGTTGTGTAAATGTTGCGTGTAGTTTGATTTAAAATTACGTTACACTAAAGAAAAGAGACAACGTAATAGGTGATATAACTGGTACATAATTATTCTCCACACATAAGAATAATGGAGTACAGGCGAAGGCGGAGTAAAACGTGTGGAATTGGACTTGAGTTTCGCCTTGCAGCTCAGTCTTTGTATATATCTATGGCAATCCCTGCGTCGGCTCTCCCTTAAGCTGCGTACTGGGATACACTACTACTCGTAAAACCACAAGGCAGAATTGAGGATGTTAAGGGGAGGACACAGTGTTGGTAAATCTGCAGCAACTGATTCCTCTAAACTATTCCAGGCAACAAGATACCATTACTTTTGCTCATCTGGTCCTGTTTTCTGGTATACTTTGGAGGAATCAAGACGCTCCAATGTACCAAAAGTATACAACCCACTTAAATAAGTACTTGAAATAGAACTAGATTGTTGCATAGTAGTCAGATCAAATGGTTCAGGATGTCTTATGTTTAAATGTGTGTGTGTGTGTGTGTGTGTGTGTGTGTGTGTGTGTGTGTGTGTGTGTGTGTGTGTGTGTGTGTGTGTGTGTGTGTGTGTATGCGTGTGTGTGTGTGTGTATATGTGTGTGTGTGTGTGTGTGTGTGTGTGTGTGTGTTGGAATAATGAAAAGTGTGGAGAGCGGTGAGATAAAGGGTAAATGTAAGTGGTATGAGATGAGAGTAATATATGTGAGCAAGATTACATATGAGGAAGAGTGGCTTTAACAACGCTTGCCTAGAGATAATTAAGGAAAACGGTGTGAGAGAGAGAGAGAGAGAGAGAGAGAGAGAGAGAGAGAGAGAGAGAGAGAGAGAGAGAGAGAGAGAGAGAGAGATGAGGCGGCGTGCGAAACAGTAGCAAAGGAGCGGCTCATAAACCAAATGAATCAAGTTTTACCTAGCCATAATGAAGAAGAGAGTGGTGGTATGTCTGCAGGTTTCATAATTATATAGTTGCAAGGAGTGTACGGTTGTGTATTTTGTCATTTGTCTGTTGGCTTGAAAAAAGAAAACAAAAAAATCACTCACGAAAAATACTGTTTTTAAATTAACTGAGTAGAATATAATAGTTATTACAGTAGTATTTTTGTTTTACATTTTATACGTTCTTTTGGTCTTTTAAAGTGGTAATTTTTAAATCTTTTTGCTTATGACTTAATTAACAACATGTGCGTACCTAACTGGTCTTTACTTGAGAAATAATGGAATGTTTATATCCAATCTGCGACGGGAAACAGACTCGACTAAAAAAAAAAGAAAAAATCCTATTCCCTTAAGTAAAGTCATGTGTCAAAGCAAGAGGTGGAGGTGTTGACGAGGGCTGTGACGACACGGGATAAATGAGCCTGTCTTCTGGCTGGAGGTGTGGTGAGGGTCAGATGTATGATGCCCAACCTCTGGCTACAGTCCCACACAACAGTTACATCTGAGTTGCTCATTTCTTTGGTCTGACTATGAAGGCTTGGAGAATATGACTATGTACTTTATATATATACTTTATGTGTACTTTTCCCTTGATTATGCAGGCTTTGAAAATGTGGTAGTTTATATGTATATTGCTTTTTCGTGTGTGTTTTTTCCAGATAAAATATTAATACTATGGCTTGCAGAAAAGTAGGTAATATAAATTTAAGAGTTTTGTCCACTATCAAGTCTTCGGTGAATAACTCGCTTCTCCTGCTCCCCTTCCTTTCCTAATTTTTCCCTCAGAATGTGCTCTCACTCCTCTCTAACCTTCTCACTTAATTGTTGGAGAGGGTTGCTAATACGCCTTGGGACCACAGTTGTAATAATACCATGGATGCTATATAGCGATCATCAGCCCTTCCCCATTCTCTGACCAGCTAGGGAGGATGTTGGCTTATATAATCTAGCGCAAAGCTAGTCTTACAGGCCACTGAGTCTATAACAACGTGGACTGAAGCTAAATGTGTGAAAACAAATACTAATAATAATGATGTGGAAACAGATATTTAGTGGATATTTATGATCATGACGATGTAGGCGTACTGTAGTTTAAGATAAGATATGTAGATGTATATTGGCTGTAGGACATAATTGCCTTATTCTGTCAATGATGTCTGTGTACTAATTTGGTATTTAATGGAGGTGATGAATACAGATAACCAGACAACCAGATATCGAAGACAAGAAAAATAAAACAGTTACTCTAGTGTCTATATCCATTACTAGATGATATTATACAGCACATATACAATGATATGCCCATAATATTAAACAGCACATATACAATGATATGCCCATAATATGTAAAGCTGAGTATGGGTTGAAACCTGTGACCATAATATACATTACTTGATATATACAGCACATTCACTCTAATATGAGCATTTAAAGATCTGAGGGAGGGTTGAAGCTTGTGTCCTCGACTGTACCGACACACTAGCCACCCAAGAACCTCCCCAACGCGAGCCGGATTTATTGCTTGTTGGAGAATTACTTCTTAGCGCTGGCGGCACTATCCGTCATGTGGAAGAAAAAGTGGATACGGTACGCGAGGGAGGCGGAGTGATGAGGAGTGAAGAGGTGGAGGGAGAGAGACAAGATGAGGGGGAGGAGGAAGAAGAGGAAGAGAGAGGGAAAGATGATTAGGTGGAGGAGGAAGAAGAAGAAGAGAGAGGGAAAGATGACTAGGTGGAGGAGGGAAATAGGAGTAGAAAGAAGGAGTAAAGATAGATGGAAATATTAAGTGACAGAAGAATGAGTAATGGAGTAGAGAGTGAGAATGATGATGAAAGGAGAATAGAAAGTGGAGTGGATAATGAATAATGACGAGGGTGGACAAATATGGAAGGAGTGTATGGAAAAAGAAATAGAAACTGTGAAGGAAGACACGAAGGACGAAAATATGAGGGAAAGAAAAGAAGTGAACAGATGAAGGATAATAAAAAGGAGGAAAGTGGAAAGGAAATGGGCGTAAGTGAAAGTATGAAGGGCGAGGAGGAGGAGGAAGGAAAGTAGGAAAGTGGTAGAATGAAGGATGATGAGCAGACCAGGAGGGAGAGGAGCAAAGTGAAAGGATGAAGGATATAGAGGAGGAGGAGGAGCAGCAGAAGGAAGAGGAAGGGAAGGAGGAGAAAGGGAAGAGAGGAAAGTGAAAGGATGAAGGATATGGATGAGGAGGAAAAGCAGAATAAATGGAGGGAAGAAATTGGGATGGATGGGGAGAAGGAAGTAAATATAAGGAGATAGAGGCTTAGTAGAAAGGACATAGGGAGAGAAAAAGTAGGAAAGAAATTAGTACAGAAGATTTGGAGGAAAGGGAGAGGAGGAGGAGGAGGGGGAGGAGGAAAGGAGTTTTTGAAAATATGAACGGAAACGTCAAGGGAAGACTTATGGGAAGAACAACATGAAAAAATGAGTAGAAAGCTGAGAA
Organism: Petrolisthes manimaculis; assembly: GCA_034508575.1. Classification (NCBI taxonomy): domain Eukaryota; kingdom Metazoa; phylum Arthropoda; class Malacostraca; order Decapoda; family Porcellanidae; genus Petrolisthes; species Petrolisthes manimaculis. Next base: position 317,298 of record JAWZYT010000051.1, read on the forward strand.
TGTCCCGCACGTATGTATGTGTGTGTCTGAGAGAGAGAGAGAGAGAGAGAGAGAGAGAGAGAGAGAGAGAGAGAGAGAGAGAGAGAGAGAGAGAGAGAGAGAGAGAGAGTTACATAGAGTTACATAGAATCACAGACCACAACAGACCTTACGGTCCACACGGGGTGATCTGAGAGAGAGAGAGAGAGAGAGAGAGAGAGAGAGAGAGAGAGAGAGAGAGAGAGAGAGAGAGAGAGAGAGAGAGAACACCTATATAGAAAACAGACATTACAGAAATACTGAAAAAATAGGTTTAAAAAATGCGAAAAAGAGGCACATGAAATATTAACGAAAAGAGAAGAGCAGTGGAAAAGAAAGGGAGAGAAAGCTGAATGGAAGAGAGAAAGAGAGAGAGAAAGGAAAATAAAGTAAGTTTTAGGAGCATGAGTGGATTGGAGAGCATTGGTGGTGGTGCAGGGATGGAGAGGAGAGGAGAGGGGAGGGGAGGGGGTTGAAAGGGAGGGCTGAAGGGTTTTACTTTCTTTTAAATCTTTCCACGAGTCGGTCGCAAGGATGAGTGCCACCAAAGTTAAGAGTCCCTTTATTTTTGTAAGGGCGATGGACAGAGTAACACAAAACTCTGCTGCAACATCTGGGTCCCACTGCAGCAGCATCAGCAAACCCTAAAAAGTAAATTGGTTCTTACCTCACCCTTATGAAAAAGAAGAATAAAAAATGACCATGCAGGGAATTTCATCCATGGAAGAGGCACAGCTATGAGATATCCCCCCCCCCCCACACACACACACATATACATACACACAAACGAGTCCATGGCATACAGATGAACTACACCTTTCCTCCACTCTTAAATTAAAACATCTTGTGTTTTGAAAAGGGAATGTAAAAAGGAGAACGTTTCAGACCAGAATCTCCTCTTGCACAACTGCATTTTTTTTTATTTTTTTTTAGTGTGTGTGTGTAATGTAAAAATTGGTATGGTTTTATCTATGCACATTAAGTAAGACTTGGATCATTTTTTGTGGATTTCCTGACATATATATATTTTTTAAGCGTTTGGTCGTCGTGAGTGCTTATATGAGGCAAGGAAAATAATCTGGTATTTGAAAGAATATGCAAATGTCGCCAGCCAGTCGTTGATAATTAATATTGCCTACAAGCCATATCACTTGGTTGGTCGATATGCAACTCCTCTTCGTAAGGCCTCCCATGAGTCTCTTGGCTGTTCCCAAATGAGATTAGTGTAAAATTAATCTCTCTCTCTACCTCTCTCTATCATCTCCTGTCTCCCTCCCTATCATCTCCTCTCTACCTCTCTATTATCATCTCTCCTCTCCCTTTAGCCTTCTCCTCTCTCCATCCCTATCATCTCATCTCTCCCTCCCTATCATCCTCTCTCCCTCCCTATCATCTCCTCTCTACCTCTCTATCATCCTCTCTCCTCTCCCTTTCGCCTTCTCCTCTCTCCCTCCCTATCATCCTCTCCCACCACTCTCCGAACCACTCTTTTCTCTCCTTCTCTCCACCAGGACATCCTGGCTGATCTGACGCCCGATAAAGATTTTCATAAAGCGATAAAGAGGTGGATTTTGCCGGCTTCCATGGACTGGCCATAGAGGAAGGGGTGGCGTAATGGGGTTCTGGTGTAGTGGAGTTGTGGCCACCCTCTCCATTATATCACACACACACACACACACACACACACACTCTCTCTCTCTCTCTCTCTCTCTCTCTCTCTCTCTCTCTCTCTCTCTCTCTCTCTCTCTCTCTCTCTCTCTCTCTCTCTCTCTCTCTTATATATATATATATATATATATATATATATATATATATATATATATATAATGTGTGTGTGTGTGTGTTTGTGTGTGTGAGTAAGACAGGATAATCCTTTGGTTTGAGGATTACCGTGCAACTATAGTTGAGTAAGATTTAAATAGAATTTTATTCCGTATCACAGTTTCACGATAATCTGTATTGTTTTTAGCACACTGAATTATATAGCTAAATAATCTTCATATAGCGGTTTGAAAATCACAGGATTGGCAGGATTTATCCGTGCATGTATATTGGGTGGGTAAAATTGTCATGCTGCGGGTCCATTAAAACTTGTAGAATATTTGACGGTTATCTACCCAATCTGGCACGGTAATAAACTGGTCCGTGTTAAGGATTTGTATGTAGTGTAGTGTAGTGTAGTGTACAACCTACACACGCTACTAATCCTAACTCTCATTCCTCTACTTTTATCAGACAGAACTTTGTAAACTACAGCTTTTGGCAGCAAATATTGTGACTTGTTGATCTGTTACAAGCCGTCCAATCCACAAAACTTAAAACCAATAACACAAAGCTAAATTTTACCAATAATTAATGCCTGGTAAAACTATATGAGTTGTGTATCTAAGAATATCAACTGGTGTACGTCTACTGGTGGGTTGCTGTGTTGTCATTCATTAGAGAGCTACTCATTCCTCAAATATATCCCGGGTTACACATAAGAGTTTTTAAAATATAAGGAAAAAAATGAATGACTGAGATGATGAAGATGAACATAAAACAGTGTCGTATTGAATAGGTTGATGTTAAAAGATTTCCAAGAAGCAGGAGAAAGAGGCCGTTGCTCTGCACTGGATTAATTACGGATGATGATGGTGATGATAATGAGACGACGTGATATGACTCTGGCCAGCACTTTGATGAGGAGGCCTAATGGATGAGGGACGGTCCAAATTAACTTGCCTCTTAATCTTCTTCTACCTCACCCTCCCTCCCTCCCTCCCTTCCTTCCCAACCCTCCCTCCCTCCTTCCCTCTTTCCCCCCCTTCCTCTCTCCCACCCACCCCCCTTCCCTCCCTCCCTTCCTTCCTTTATCTCCTTTCAACTTTCTCTCTAATCCCGTGTCCCATTTCTTGATGAAGGAGAAAAACACTCGGAACACTCTTCAGGAATACGAACACACGTCTCAATGACTATTTTAACTACGGTATACAGTATATATATTTTAAAGAGTCTGTCATTCCATTTGCTCTGCCATATGGTTCTGGTTCCCAAGAATATTATAAGATTTGTAACAGTTTAATGAAGGTTTGAACAGCCATCAACTGTGTGTTCCCTAATGATTAACACAATATAAGTGGCAGACAGTACTGAGCTTCTCCTTTCCCCTGCCTTTCCCTTTCCTTAATTTCTCTCCTTTTTTTTATCCTTTCATTAGTATTCACCAAACTCACCTTTTCATTGTACCATTTAATTTCATATTTTTTCGTACTCCCTTTTCTTCTGTGTACATAATTATATACTTCCTCTCCACATTCCCATTTCTACCTGAATTTCCTTTCTATTTTCATATGCCTCACTCGTCTCTCTCCTCCAAATCGTTCCATTGCCTTTCTTCCCTTCTCCCCTCTTTTATGCTTCAGATCCTTGTAAGCATGACCAAATGAGGTTCATGGTGCTCTGTTCCCTTCTTCTTCTCCCATTTACCAGTAACCCACTTAGCTCCTCCCCTCGTAATCACCAACACACATAATTCCCTCTTCAAATAATGGACCACTTTCTGGGGGTATTATGGCCCTCCTCCACGCTTAGTCTGATGCCTGGCATATTTCGTTTTATTCTTCAACCCATTCTGCAATAGTTACTCTTATTGTATTATCTAAGAATGCCCATGACGAACTTAAAATGTATCTTTGCAATATACAACCTTGCCTTTCCATTTTTCTCTGCTTTTACCCATCTGCTAAATAAATATTAGTGTTTAAATTAATAAGCAGCCCATGTGACGAAGAGATGTGTAGTTTTTTTTCCCCTCAAATAACCTATTGTATTTTTATGCTCAAGTATATAACATAATCCCCACTTCCTCTCCCTTATATCTAGTCTTATTCCTAGTTTTAAGTCTCAATTCAATACATCACAACTTAGTTAAAGATATATTCATTTTTTTGTGTAACTTAAGGAAGAATAGAATGCGTACGGTACAGTTGATATGCACTTTAATATACTCTACGTAGGCAAATCATCAGTATACTCCCTTCTCGTTGCCAGGGTGAGCCATCCATTCCTCCTTCATTAAGATCACTTGTTCCTTCCTCCCTGCATCACTCTCCTTCACGTCCCCCTCATTCATTTTGTATTCCTTCCACGACCCCTCATTCACTTTGCATTCCCTCCACGTCTCCCTCATTCATATCATTCATTCCGCGCTCCCTTATTCATTTCACAATCTCGCCCATTTTCCTCCCATTTCTCTACCATCTAGGCTATTCCCATTTCACTATTTTTATCAGCACCCTATTTCCCACCATTTCTCTACCATCCATTCCCATTTCACCATCTCCATCACCTCCTATTTCTCTACCATCCATTTCCATTTTACCATCTCCATCACCCCCCCCCCCCCTAACTCCCTCCCTCTCGTCCCTCTCCCCGACCACCCCATCTCTTCTAAGTAGCCTCTCGCCTACTCCCTCTCCTCCCACCCCCCACTCCCTCTCCTCCCACCCCCCACCTCCCACCCCCCACCTCCCACCTCCCATCCCCCACCTCCCATCCCCACTCCCTCTCCTCCCACTCCCTCTCCTCCCACTCCCTCTCCTCCCACTGTATAAAAGCCAGAAAAATAGGTAGACTTTAAGGGTACTCAACTCTGGCCACTGTGATGTGTGTGTGTGTGTGTGTGTGTGTGTGTGTGTGTGTGTGTGTGTGTGTGTGTGTGTGTGTGTGTGTGTGTGTGTGTGTGTGTGTGTGTGTGTGTGTGTGTGTGTGTGTGTGTGTGTGTGTGTGTGTGTGTGTGTGTGTGTGTGTGTGTGTGTGTGTGTGTGTGTGTGTGTGTGTGTGTGTGTGTGTGTGTGTGTTTGTGTGTCCCACTTTATCAGACTCCCTATAGACGACTCCACATTTTTTTTATTCGACTGCCACATCATGTCCATATCCACCCACCCGGGATGGTGAAGGTGAGATGAGGAGGCGAGGGTTGAGATGAAAAGGAAGAGAAGGTTTTTTGGTGAGGTAAAATGTTGGTTGGTTTCGTGTATATAGTGCAATGATATGGGGTTAGGTAGCTATGGTGATGTTTGGTGAGTGAGGTGAGGTAATGAAATTGTGGTGAGTTGGGGAAAGATCAGGCGAAATAAGGTAGGTGAAGACGGTGTGAGGGATGATGAGGTAATGAAAGATGAGGTGAGTTGGGAAAAGATGAGGCGAGGTTACTAAGGTATAGGTGTGCTGTAAGTCAAGAGTGAGGGATGATGAGGTAAAGAAGGGAAAGTGAGGTAAGATTTGTAGGTGGAGTTTGGTGGAGTGAGGTGAAATGGAGTGAGGTGGAACATTTCTAAGTGAAGTGTGGTGAGGTTGAGGTGAAATGTGTGAGAGTTGACAGGGTGTATTGTGAAGTGAAGTGTATGGCAAAGCTTACATCTGTTTTCTTTATCCCTCGTCGTTTGTGTCATAGAACCATTTATTTCTCTTGACTTTCCCTTCGTCTGTTTTGTTTATATTTTTTACTTCGTTTATTCCGTCTCTCCCTTACCTGTTAGTCCCATTTGTGCTCTGTTTTTTCATTCTAATCTATATTTTTCTTTCATTCTTTTGCTTTCCGGTTGTGTGGATGTATGTGTGTGTATTTTGTGTCAATATACATACGGACTCCCTTTCACCCAACCTGTTAGTTGCGTTGGTTTTCCATTTTTTATTCGTGTCTGCATTTTTCCGTTTATTCCGGATTTTTATGTTCACTTATTTGAAAGTTAGTATTTTTCCTATGCATGCATGTATAAAGCAGATACATAACAATGCACACACAACTGTACACAGCAACACGCACATAAAACAACATGCACTCAACTACACATACATACAAACAAATACACCTACACAACTGCAATTACATAAAATCAATAAATATAACGCAACTATGTTTATTCCATCTTGGTTTACACTAAATCAGTTACGCACACGCAACTTTTTTTCAGACACACGTAGGCGTCTCACTGGACAACTCGTGTACAGCAACTTGTGAACAGAGAGAGAGAGAGGGGGGGGGGGGGGGGAGGGATAAGGGTATAAATCTGGAATAGTGAGACTGTCATGGTACCAGTGAGGGTATTTTACGATGTTTGGTGTCCTTAAGAGTAGCGTCTGAGAACTGATTTATTGGATGGACGGGGTGTGTGTCAAGAGGGGATAGTTACCTTTACTCCAATATAATGCTCTTTCTTGGATGAAGTTGCTGACACACTGACTTATGTAGTATGAGAATGAGGAACACAACATCTCGAGATAATTACCTAAATTTCATATTTTTTTTCTTTACCGGTGAGAACAAGAGTTTTTATATAGATCATCCTTCTGTATTTAAGAGAGCAGGATGCAATATGTTTGTTTCCACTTCAGAGATATACGTATTCACTATATCTATCTGCCCGTTGATCTATCTCTCTGTCAGTGGATTTCTCTGTTTCTATGTCTGTTTATCAATAACACATATTTACTTAATATATCGTGAATCAATAATACTTCCTCTTGTATACATATCAAACATATGTATTCTTATTGAAGTGTGTTTGAAATGCATGACGCTCCTTAATGGCATGGAGGCTGCCTGAAGCGTAAAAAGTGTTGAAATGTATACGAGGAGGAGGAGTAAAAGGATTAGCATAAATTCAGCAAAAGACAAGAGGAATTGCAGCCCCCCAGAGGGACATGAGCAGCCCGTGTGTCTCAGAGCCCAACGTGCCATCTGTGACCATCAACATTCAGGGAGGAGGGGAAGTTGTGAAGAAGCAGGTGACGCATGACTGGCTACCTGGTGCTCCCCAAGGCCTCGTTACTGTCTCCTTCACTCAACTGTCCCATCTTTCTCCTCACCTGTCCCCTCTCTCTCTCCTCGCCTGTCCAAACTCTCAATCCACGTATATGCTCGCCTCACTTGTGCTATCTCTCTCCGCATCTGTCACTATCTCCCTCCTCATTTATCCTCTCTGTTAACCCAACTGTCCTACTTCCCTCTTCGCCTGTTGTTCGATCTTTCTGACTTCACATGTCCCACCTCTATCCTCACCTGTCTTATCGCTCAACTCAACTGTCCCATCTCTCTCCTCACCTGGGCCGCATCCTTCAGCTTCCCTTTCTTGACCAATTTCAATTTTCCGGCCTTACCCTCACCTGTGCCCTCACTTCACCTGCCTTCACAACGCCTATGAGGACTACTTTACCTTACAGTTACGCTAACCTTTACCGTTCATCACAAATGTAATAATAAAAAAAAAGGCTGGAATTTAACTGAAGGTGGCAGCGAATTTATAGATTATCGTAGTAAGAAGTTGCTTCCACATAAACTTCGGACTTTCCACTTTAGAAAGACTCCATCGAAATTATTGTATACACTGTAAAAAAAGTCTGTTGTTTTTACAGCTATTAACTGCAAATCCCTACAGATTATTTCTGTAAAGTATATATATGGTTTATTTCTGTAAAAATCATGGAAAAGTTAATGTTTACAGATAATTTCTGTAATTTCTGTAGTTTCTTTGAGTGTACAGACCCTTTCTGTATTTTCATACAGGGAATTTCTGTGTTAATTAATTTACAGTACTTTTCTGTAGAAACAGTATATATATATATATATATATATATATATATATATATATATATATATATATATATATATATATATATATATATATATATATATATATATATATATATATATATATATATATATATATATATAGCCATGCATGCATGGACTACAACACAAAAATTAGCCACTCCATTTTTTAATATACACATCCAAGCTACAAAGGAAACAATTAAGGGGAGAGTATACTTTTGGTACTTTACAGTGCCTTGATTCCTCCAAAGTATGTCATAAAACACACCCATATAAAGAAAAATAATGGTATCCTGTTGCCTGGAATAATTTGGAGGAATCATAATCTCCAAAAATGTCAGAACTATACCCTCCCCTTAAGGTACATTCGCGATTCACAATTTCTAATCCATTTTGGTCGAGTCTTCTACGAAACAGGTATACTTTCTGGATGACAGACCACTCAAACCAACCCGAGGCCATAAGATTTCTAACCAATAAAGACTTGGCCCTTCGAATGTTGTATTGGTTAACTTGGTTTGAGTGGACTGCTATCATATGTGTATACGAATATATATTCTTATCCTAGAACTACTAAACTTAAGAAACGACTAATTTATTCAATATACAATTAATAATACTTGGAAATTAATTTTTTGCCACCACACCTTTAAGTTATTTCTATGAGTGAAAATTGGTGATGATGTCGGCGGTAGTGTGTAGGGGTTAATTAATAGACATCACTGCTCCAGTGACCGGGGCCGTTGAAAAGACGAATTTGGCGCGTAAACTGACCAGCGGAGGAACACAACAAGTTATCAAGTCAAGAAATCAACTCCAGAATATCATCATATTACAGCACACCAAGACCTCAGCAGGCATTGTCAGGCAATAAGAATACTAAATAACAACGAGAAGATCCCAAGGAGGATGCAAAATTCACGGTATGTTATATAATTTTAAATATTCTTCCATGTACAGTAATGATGGCCTACCGGTCCTATAACTTGTTTCCCTATAAGAATTTTAACTTTGTAAACTTAATTTGTAGATGATTTCTAAGCAGCTGATGCACCAATGCAGTAATTTTGTATGGTAATAAACTAGGCAATGGCTTGTTATGTAGGGTTCACTGTAACTACAGTAAGTTAGCTACCGTACATATATATTTTTTTTTAATATTGAATGAACTACCGTTATTACATATAGTTTTCTACTTTCATTACCCACTAATTTACACCAAATGCCCCTTATTCAAATGGGGCATTTTGAAATTAGCCTGACCTTACCTAACCTAACCTAACCTACCCTACCCTACCCTACCCTACCCTAACCTAGACCGCATCAGGCTACCGGGACCTAACTTGGGCATACTACTGGGACCTAACCTGGGCAGACTACCGGGATCTAACTTGGGCAGACTTTCGGGACCTAACCTGGGCAGACTACCGGGACTTAGCCAGGGCAGACTATTGGGACCTAACCTGGGCAGACTACCGGGATCTAACTTGGGCAGACTTTCGGGACCTAACCTGGGCAGACTACCGGGACTTAGCCAGGGCAGACTATTGGGACCTAACCTGGGCAGATACCGGGAAATAATGATACAGTACAATAAATGTCTGGGGCAAAATACTGGGACCCAGCCGGATCTGGCAACACTGCTGCAAATCGGCAATTCTTTCAATGAATACTTTTTTTTTTAATCCCCCCTCCAGTAACTTGATAGATCATTTAAGGTTTGGATTTCCCTGTTTTATAGTTTTTATAAATTAACCTGACTTTACCTAACCTAACCTAACCTAGACCGCATCAAATTACCGGGACCTAACCTGGGTAGATAATAATAATAATTGTTCTGCATATATTTGCTACCATTGACAACATGCCCATTTGAAAAGTTAAATTGATCTCCCTTCATTAATCTTGCAAATTTTTATAACCTACTGTTCCTATCTTTACAGCCAAGTACCACAAGTGAATACTGTGAAAAAAAAAAATGCCTCCCAAACCTTGCTTGGTATCAGTTGGTAAGTAAAGTACCATTATCATTAGCAAGTGAATATCAGTATGTTGATTGGATAGAGTTCTGAGTTAATGAAGTACAGTACTGTATAAATTATGCTTTTGGAAGTTTGTTTGGGAAAATACAGTACAGTATATAAATCGGTACAAACCATTATCTGTTTTTATAATAGTACTGTATTCTGTTTTATTATTTTAGGTGATTCATGGCTGACTGCAGGTAGATACATGCTTGGAATTGATGAAGTCATTGTGTGTGATGATATCCCTACATTATTGTTGGGGTTAGGAAAGTTGTTTGCTGCATACTACAACTTCAATATCAGTTATCCACTTGAAGTTACAGGATTACTGGAATTTATTCAAAGGTAACTATGAATTATTTGTTTATGATACTTATCCCATACATCATATTATATTTTTATGATGTGCCAGTTGTAAAGAATAGAGTGTATTGAGATTAGACTGGCTAGATGGATGCATACATTTATATTAAGATGAAGCTTTTATAATAGTATTGGAAACATTGTGTGGAAGAAGGTATGAGGAAGAGGTTCTCTACAATCGCGAAGAGTGGGACAGAC
>JAWZYT010000051.1:332500-350000 GCA_034508575.1 Petrolisthes manimaculis
ATTTCATATGTGTTAAATTTTGCAATACTGTCTTTAGATAAGATTAAATTTATGTTTGTGTTAAGGTATTCTTGCATTAATTCCATATACTGTATGTAATTAGTGAAAGTTTTGTTATATATACAATTATGATAATTTCTGACACAGGAGCATTCATTCAAGAATATTATGGTTCAACCTAATATCTCCTTTGGTCAGAAATTTTGAATTATATCAAGGCTGTGATGCTTTACTTGATGCTTTAAAATACTGTACAGTACCTGTTTACTTATCTTAAGAGTTCCATTTCAAGTAATGAAGTACAATTTTGCAATATTTAGTTTTGATATAGCTTTTACTGTACACAAGTGTACACCAGGTGTCATCAGTTTTCTGGTTACAACTCATTAAAAGTTTAATTATACAGTACATATATTTTTTAATTATAATACAACATACCAATATTATATAATATATACATATGTGTGTGATGTGTATAATGTTATTCTTAATAGTGTATATAATTATGTACAGTCGCGACACATAGTCCTTGAACGGACTTCCCTAACACCGAAGTATACTATATGAGGACTATGTGCCGCGACTGTACAGACATATTCTGTATAGACAGCAGAATACAGAAAATAGAATTTACAGAAAATATCTGGCAGCACGGTTGCCAGAGATTTTCTGTATTCTTGTCAACGGAACTTTTCTGTAAAGATAAACGACAGAGAATATCTGTCTTGCAAATATACAGATATATGCCGTCAAATCTGTACAGAACCGTTCTGTAGAAAAAAATACAGAAAAGCTCTGGCAACCGTGCTGCCAGATATTTTCTGTAAATTTAACAAGTTTTTTTTTACAGTGTACTGTCTTACCTTACTTTAGTTAATTTGTCAGTCAGTTCACGATATTTTTAGTGGTGTATGCTCCCTCTTTCTTCTTCTTGTGTCACCGTGTTTGTGTGTTGTATGGTCCTGTGTTGTTGTGATCACTCTCCTTCACGTGTTTTGTTTCTTTCAACCATTCCATTTCTCTTCTCTCACCTGTGTTGTGTTTTTCACTCGCCCTCTGTAGTCCCATCTCGTGCACCTGTCCTCACTGGGGCTCGTACGGGTTTTATATTGCTCACTTGTTTTCGTTCCTCCATATTTTCCATCTACGCTTTTGCACTCGATAGTCTGTGTCGTCTGCCTCGCTTGTATCCTCATCTAAACCTGTGGGAAAATCAGTAGCAATTGCTCTATATATGAATAGTAAAAACATACCCGTATTTAATGATCCTCTGAAATATACATACAGTACTTTCACACAGCAAAAGCCATAAATTTACTCTATTTAAGTATGAAAACAACATTTTAAAACATTTAAATTTTCCCAACCTATTCACTGATGTTCATTAGTGAATAGAATACTTTGAAATATTATTTAAATGTTCTTCCTTGAAACCTGTTAGTGATGTTAACAATGGCATGTAAATTCCCAGTACTTGTTTACCTAATGGGAACTCTGAGTATAAATATATCGATCGGCTTTGGTTACATTGTTGTTTTCTCAGCAAAGGATGGGATGATTGCCCTCTTATGTACAGGACTCAGATAGAGATACCTGTTTGATTTATTGGCAATCAAAATATTGTTCTTAAGGACATAAAAATTGGAGGCATCTGCTTCCTCCTGACCCTACCACGAAATAAACTCCTTCCATACAGGTGGTGTTCCGTGGCAATATTTGAAGGACTCTTTTATCTCCAATTTTCTGACTACATCACATGGTAGCTTGCAGACTTGAGTTTACATTATTAATGATAATTGGAAAATTATACTATCCATCCTAGTACTAGTGGTTAGGGTAATTACTGTCCTCTGGTGCAATATTTCTTTTTAGTTATCAACATACATGATTGTGGAATATATGTCCTTCTTTAAGTACCACGACAACCATGATATATATTCAAAAGTCGAGCAAAACTCCCCAAACAAGACATGACAGACAGACAGACAGACAGACAGACAGACAGACAGACAGACAGACAGACAGACAGACAAACAAACAGACAGAGATATAGGGCACTAGTGAATGGACAGAGATGCAAGAGGGAAGGAAATATTTACCCCAACTTCAGATAGAGGTGGACTGAGGGCCGAACTGGGGATCAAAGGCAGTCTGGTTATGGAGTGTTAATATCGGACGATGGAAAAGTTGTTTTTGATGGTGAGCGCCGGACGGAATATTACCCAAGTGTACACGGTTTGTTGGGGGCCTCTGCTGACTCCATCATCATATTGTATGTGTGTGTGTGTGTGTGTGTGTGTGTGTGTGTGTGTGTGTGTGTGTGTGTTTGTGTGTGTGTGTGTATATGTGTGTGTGTGTGTGTGTGTGTGTGTTTGTGTGTGTGTGTGTGTGTGTGTGGTTTTTTTATATTATTTTTCCTGTGGTTGATTGTCTATATATTTCTCGATGTGTGTATAAAATGAGGATCTTCAGTAATTGCTACAATGCACTCGAGTTCTTAGTAACCATTCGATCTCAGGTTCCAAGAAGTGTATACAGACATTAAAGATATGTTAACTCTAGGGAACATTTAATTGGAGGTCCCTCTAAGACTAAGTGTACATGAAAGTTCACTATGAAATGCTTTATGTAACTGGTAATGTTCCTGGCAGTTCCGTTCCGTTCCGTTGTTGTTTTGTAATAGAATAAAGGAGAAGTACAGTGTTGATCAATATGGAGCAATTGAGTCTTCTAAACTATTCCAAGCAACACTCCACCATTATATTTGTTAATATTAGCTAGTTGGTATATATTAGTACACATGTTTTTTATTCAGTATTCTTATACCGCGTGGATCAAACACACAATACATAGAATCTAACAATTACAAAATGTATCTTCTGTTTACGGTATAATGAATAATTGATTTAATTTGAGTTAATCTATCCTTATCACTAGAACCAAACTAAACCAAGCTACTAAACTATCATGAAAAAACTCCCCTGGAACAGAGTACATAATGTGCCGTAACTGAGGACGTTTGGGTTATATGGTGGTGGCGTGGCGGGGTAAGCGTTGGTTGGCCAGGTGCTAGTCCAAGTTCCAGGTTTATGTGGCCTTAAACTCTGTTTCCACCTGCAGCCTCGATTGAATTCTTATAAACGGATATTAACACTTGCCTTCTCTCTCTCTTTCTCTCTCTCTTTCTCTCTCTCTCTTTCTCTCTCTCTCTTTCTCTCTCTCTCTCTCTCATTCTCTTTTCCTCTCTCTTTCTTTCTCTCTCTCTTTCTCTCTCTCTCTCTTTCTCTCTCTCTTTCTCTCTCTCTCTCTCACTCTCACTCTCTTTTCCTCTCTCTTTCTCTCTCTCACTTTCTTTCTCTTTTTCTCTCTCTCTCATATCAAAGCACTATTCATACAAACGATTACCATACTTTACATCCCTGCATGTATGTCAAGATGATGGCAAAAAATGCTGTGTTTAACCAATCCATGACAAGTTCTGCCTCTTCCCCGAACACACAGGCCATACAGGCATTCCATACAAAAGTTTAAGGGGGGGATTATTTATGTCGGCGAACTGAAGGGTAATAATTCCTCCTCACTTCACCATAAAATAAATATGTATACTGAAGGAGGTTGTTTCGTGACTGACAATACAGCACATCACTGGTGTTTGGACGAGGCGAGGGATCTTTTTTTGCTTCTTGTTTTGCCTAGATCATATAATAATTTATTCATTTTACGATAAAAATGAGTAAGCTTTTATGAAACTATGTACACGAGTTAACTCTCAGATCTACGGAAATGTATGCAATTATACAAATACCCACTGCATTTTTCTGCTTTACATATACATTTTAACTTTTTCATCTGTCACCACAATTGAATTCTTATAAAAAAGAATGGAAACACTGGTCTAATGGAATTCACTCACTTATGGAAACAGACATAATAGTTTTGTGTTTGGTACAGCTGGAAACACTGTTGATTAATGGGCAAGCATACTCATTTACATAAACATGAGGCAGGCTCGGGAAATGTAATGCATCTCACATTACATACGTATTTTAGTTTATGAATATGGTGTTTGTTTGTGTCTTATTTGTACCACAATGCACCGTCTTACACACACACACACATACACACATACACACATACACTCACACACACACACACACATTCCCAGGCATGGCAAAAGTGTAAATATTTACTACCAAGGTTATAGTATGAACCAATATCCCATCTCCAGTGTTACAGTCTTAGTAATATATAGAACACGATCCATATAGCAGTAACATGCGGTGGTCAGATAAAGCAAAGAAAGATAAACACGACGAAAAACAGAATGGGGTTGACAACGCTTTGTATTTTTCTCATATATAACTTGAGTAACTTTCCATAAAATATAAAGATTTATAATGTAGTAATATATACGTTTGTCAGGACTTCTTTTTATCTTAGTGCTTTACATTTCCTCGTTCGTCGATAATAAGTATGGATGATACAGTGACACAAATTTACATCATCTCCATTTCTATAAGTAATAAATACCACAAGGACAAACCTATTTAAAAGGCTTAATAATAGCGACAACCACTTAGTCTTCCTGAATATATGCTAAACATTATTAACATTGTCAAGCTACCGAACAGACAAGCCACCAGTTAGGCGAGGCAGGAAGGCAGAAAGGAGAAAGGGAGGAAAGATAGGAAGATAGGCAGGCAAGGGACCAAGGGAGAGACAGGAAAGGCCAACAGAGCGAAGGGAAGCTTATAGGAGAGGCAGGGAAGACAAGACAGTGCTGGGGGACGGGAGAATATATATAGAGAGAGAGACCGGAAGAGCAAGTCAGTGATGCCAAGCTAGGAGGGGAAACAAGGAGAAGCGAGCCTGGAAAGATGTTAAGGAAAGGGGAAATAGGGAGGACAGTCAGGATGAGGTAGACAGAAGCCAAACAAGTGAGAAAGACAGAAGGACATGGGAACAGGGAACACGGCCAGAGAGAAAGAAGCATGAAGGAAGCAAGGAAGAATCAGCGAGGAAGAGAGGGACGGCCAGAGAGAAGCATGAAGGAAGCAAGGAAGAATCAGCGAGGAAGAGAGGCAAGACGGCATGGAAGACAGGCAAGGAAAGGAGAGTAGTGGTAGGGGGGATGGGGAAGGCAAAACAATACCAGAGTGGAGCTGGATGTCGCAACCTCCTCCTAGGCATCATTTGAATTGCAGATTAAGATGCAGATGAGGCGCCCACCCACAAAAATGGAGGAATAATGAGACATATAAGAAGGAGCCCTCCCCCCTCCTTCCCCCCCCCCCCCGTACACACAGACCCTCATCTACCGGACTTGACGAACACAGGGAAGTTGTTTGTCGTCCTCTGTGCGTGTGTGTGTGTGTGTGTGTGTGTTGCAAATCACTCTGGTGCTTTCCTAGGCCCGCCCTCACAGTTATTCTGATTTTTTGTTTTTCATTCTTGTGTTTATTTTACTTTATGCTTCGTCGTAAAAGCTTATTTCTTCGTACCATTTATATACTATTTTTTTTTTTGCATTCTGTTTAAGGATACGCTATCTCTTCCTTCCTCACTTGCCTTTTCTCTCTTATCGCTTTGTTCCCTTCTTTTCATTCCCTCTTCCTGCCTCTTCTTCTTTGTCCTTTCTTCCTTTCTGCTTCTCGTGCTTATCTCATGCGCTCTCTTCCTTGCCCTCCTGCCTCTCCTTTTCCTCTCCAAAATTATTTCTTCCCTGTCACTCCCTCCTCTTTCTTCTCCTTATCTCTCTCTCTCTCTCACTTTCTCTTTTCTTTCTCTTTTCTTTCTCTCTCTCTCTCTCTCTCTCTCTCTCTCTCTCTCTCTCTCTCTCTCTCTCTCTCTCTCTCTCTCTCTCTCTCTCTCTCTCTCTCTCTTCGTCCCGTGGCAAGTATCATGGAGAGGAATGGTCGATATAAACGTCTAAAGGGATGAGTGTCTGATCCTCACCAATCCACACAGACTCTCGCTACTCCCTCATCCACTCCTACCGCCACTCCGTCATCCACTATTGTTGCCACTCCTTCGTCCACTCCTCTTACCACTCCATCACACACTACCTACACTCTTTCATTCAACTCGTGTCTGTCCCTCACTCACTCACTCACTCCCCTCAACTCTTTATCAATCCTTCACCTACGTCACACTATGAATATTTTATTAATGGGATTTCACAATTAAGCTAAATCACATAAACACAATCGCATTAATAAAGTTTCTCCAGGATTCCAGTGTGCTTTGCTTTGCTGGTGAATGAGATTAAGAAACGAAGAGATTTTCAATACAACTGAATGGAACGTAAGAAGACTGGGATATGGTCTGGATCCAGGAAGGAGGAAAATGTACAGCTGGACATTGTGGTGTGTTGGTGGCTGGAACGGTGAAGCCTGGATGGAAGGAGGGAAAGAAGGCGAGAGATGGACAAATGGTCAGAAGGGGAGGTACTAGGCAGGTCTGGGCCGGATAGAAACTGTGAAAATAGGTGTAGGCTGAAGGTGAGGTGGATAGGTCAGTGTAAAGAATGTAATGTAGGAAGAACGATGGGAATGAGACTATAATTATTATGAACAGATGTGGTGAGATTTTTGGTCAAGAATATAACTGAAGAAAGATGTCGGCAGTGGGTGGTGAAAATAGGCCAAGGCATCGAAGGACTGAGAGTCTTTTGATAAACAGTATGTGTAGCAAAAGGTAAGATAATCAGAGGAGGAGACGAAGGTGGAGAAAAGAATGGGGGGGGGGGAGGTAAAAACTGTGGAAAGTGGTGGTGGTGGTGGTGGTGGGAGGCGGGGGGTAAAGATTCACCGAGCTATACTCTGTCGCGATAAATGGCTGGAGATTTGCCCCAAACGATCTTGGAATTCTTGAATATGTAGCGCCTCTCTGTCACCCACACTGCCTTGTCCTTCCCTCCCCACTCACCTCCACCCCTCACCCCCCCGCCACCCCCACCTACACACATTCTTCTCTCTCACTTCCCATTCTCTTTCACTCTCTCAAAATTCCTCCTCATACATTCTCCCACTTCTTCTTGTCTTCCAATATCTCACTTTTCCTTCACTCCTTTCCCTTTTGCCCTCTCGCTTTTTTATTTTTATTTATTTGTTTTTCTTCTGTGCGATCTATCTTTCCTAATATTTTTAACTCATGTAATTTATTCTGTTCTTTCGTTTCATATTCTATCCTCACTTATGCCTACTTGTATTATATTTCCTGATAAAACAATACTAACACTCAGTTCGAAGCCCACTTGCTGATTCTACCTACTCGGAGCCTCGAAACAGAGAATACCGAGGCATGGCCGGGACGTAGGGGAGAATGGGAGGAGGGGAGTGTCTGTGTGCTCGTAAATTAGCGATGTTCTTCAAAAGTGTTCCTGTATATTGATATCGGGGAAAAATAAGTACCAATATTACGTATGGATATTATTATCATGTGGCGAGAGGTTCAATGTGTAGTCTAGAAATAAGATAAGGTTGTAATATGGACAATTCGTTAAAATAAGAACTTTTCTATCGGTGATCAAGGGTTTTATTTTAGCGCTCCACCCTGCCACTTTACATCTCTCCACCCTCACACCCTCTCAGCCACAGTTAGTTTCTCAGTTGCCGGTAAGCTTCGTGTTGGAGATGTAGTGCATTGCGTTATCATTGCCTCGTGAACTACAACTTGCTAATCTTACTTTTTCATCTCGTTTGACAGTATAATAATTCGGAGACAAACACTTAAGGATTTAGATAATATACAGACTAACGTAGTTTAACTCCAAGGAAACGATTGATGTGACAATATAACAAGAACGATTAATGAGACAAGATCACACACTAAGGTAATAAACGATTAATTCAAGCCTCTGTAGGGAGCAGGAATTGAAGTACAGTACAGTGCAACGATTGAAAAAGTGTACATAACAAACAAACACATAATCGTTTGTTGTCCATTGGTGTGTACGTAGCCTAGTGACAAAACCTGTGAATGTCCGTCAGCTTCGGGGTCATTATTTTCTTATCCCCCCTGAGACCATCTGTAGTCAAAGGTAAGTAAAGAAAGGCTTAGTTGGTTTATCATAGTGCTGTTTTGTGGAAGTATCAGTACGAATGTTATGTGAAATGCATGACTGACTATAGAGCCTAATACACTCGCTGACCTGTTAGTTCAATCTTCCTTCTCTTTCTCTCTTCCTTTTCTTTCTCTCTTCCTTCTCTTTCTCTCTTCCTTCTCTCCTCCTTCTCTCTCTCTCCTCCTTCTCTTTCTCTCTTCCTTCACTTTCTCTCTTCCTTCACTTTCTCTCTTCCTTCTCTTTCTCTCTTCCTTTTCTTTCTCTCTTCCTTCTCTTTCTCTCTTCCTTCTCTTTCTCTCTTCCTTCTCTTTCTCTCTTCCTTCTCTTTCTCTCTTCCTTCTCTTCCTTCTCTTCTCTCTTTCATGATAACGTAAAGGTCAGTGCCAGATCGGATCATCTTGATATAGTGAATCATTCATTGACACTCAACTGTATCATTTCAATCACTGGTTATTTATTTTCTCTTCCATTCATTTTTTTTCACAGTCGACCTCACCTTATCTTGCACTCATCTATGTGAGGATACGTATTTTTCTGGTTAGGTTATGTAATGAAAAAATAGCAAAGTTATGCTACATTTTGTTAAACATACAAATAATATTATTTTAGTTTAATAATAGCACCTATGCATTTTCTGTCCTTGCAATAGTTTAACATACCGGTAATAAATCATGTGCATTGTTAAATATACCCTTACACGGCAGGAAGTATAACTTATTGGGACTCTAATATAGGCCTAGCCTACTTGTCCAAATGTTGGTGGTTGTAAGTTGACCTTGACAGACTCCACAGTATAGCCTAATCTGTCGTACGGTATTCAGGCAGCCAAGGAAGGATAACTTTTTTACTGCAATATAACACTTGCCTCATGTCAAATAATGAAATTACTACCAAATATTAAGCATGTTTTAACATACCTAGTTAAAACACTATAGTAGTAACTCTTGGGTCTTTGTTATAGAAGTAGGTTATATCTGCGTATACTACTGTATGTTCTTCTTGTTAGGTTGGTTGCCAGTCTTGATCAGTATGGTAATACAATAATAATAATTGTGTAAGTGTTTTACATTTACTCGTACATATAGTTTAATCCTGTATCACTGAACTACATAGTGAAATTGTATTGATGTCCGCGGTGCAAGTGCAGCTGTAGGTTATATTCTCATTCATACAATTATTTATTTGTCCAAGTAGCAATGGAAGATGTGCCAATCATTATGGGGACTGTGTCAATGTCTGTGGAATGAAAGTTTGCTGATTTCTCCAAACTGTGCCAAGTAACAGAACATTTCACACTTCATGAAATTATTTTAGTTTGTGGCACTGGTTGTAGGAATCTGTAGCCTTCAGTTCACCGACAACATCGATTATACAGCCCGTAATACCAATTATCCACTGCGCAGCAATAAACTCTTAATTTTTGTGGTCTTTTCACCAGCATTAAGCCAGAGGTCAAGCTTTGTTAAATCCGGTATCCATGGAACCACCACTGTAATTATGGGGATTTGAAGACTAGATGAGTGTTAATTCAATAATACTGCCTGATCCAAACAATAAGCCAGAGTGAACACCTCCGCCTTGTACTAACTTCCCTGCTGCCCTCCTCACATGTGTGTTCCTTCTTGGGTGGCATTATTCCCAAGTCTTTGTTGGTACAGGGACAGAAAGGAGTTGGGATGTCTCTCCATAAGGTGAACTTACACTGTCTTTATGTTCGCCTAAAATAATGATCATCTGTCCTAACATACCAATATCTTCACTTTTCCAAATCTCACACGGTTTGTTTATATCTTTCTTGACTTAACATTTCACTGACAGACTTTCCTAATCTGGTCAAACTTAATCAAGTCTGAATATACTACGGTAAATATGAATGATGTATGTATGCACTGCCATATGCTACGAACCTTCCCTGTGACCTGAGAAACTTTGGAATAAAGCTCCCTGTTTCTACCCAGGGCGAGTTAATTAGTGCAGAAATCTTCAGTAATATAATTTTGTGGTCAGAGGAGTAATTACCCGCACCGGGGGAAATTTATTCACAAAAGCTAATGTGGGAATTTTGAGTCAACGCTGCAAGTAACACACACACACACACACACACAGGCTACGCATGAACGAGTAAACAGGAAATAACAAACGTAGAAAGTAGCTACACACACACACACACACACACACAAACACACGGTAGATAGCAATTTAATGTATCGTTACCGTTGTTAATATTATAAAACTAATAGGAATCGGTTTATATTACATTAGGAATCGTGTTTTTGCTAAGAGAAATTTGTAACAGTTTCTTTTCACCCGTTTACATGGTGGGGAAACATTTACATTGTGAAGCTAAAAGTCAGTGACCCCCAGGCTGTCTGGACGCTGTTTATTATAACGCGTAGGCTGGGCTATAGTACTGTGGCTACGGGATTATAATATATTCATGACAATGTGGGAGGTAATATTGTAAGAGGTCACATTGCACTCTATGACCTCGCTGTTTCGGCGCCTAATATCAGTCTGTCAATCATTAAGAGGTCACAAACTTAACGAAAAAAAAATCTACTAATACACAGGGATGAAAACTAAGAGAGAGAGAGAGAGAGAGAGAGAGAGAGAGAGAGAGAGAGAGAGAGAGAGAGAGCGATGGTATGAAGGATAACTAAGAGAGAGAGAGAGAGAGAGAGAGAGAGAGAGAGAGAGGAGTTGGTGTGGAGTGAGGGGGGGAAATGCTGGCAGCTAGCACCGTGGAAGAAAGGAGTTAAATGGGGATATTGTCCCATAAGAAAAGGGAACGATTTGTCTCTCTTAATCAATACGGAATTAAGCCTTACCTCACTCTTTCTCACACATTTCCTTTGTGAGCGTGTGTCGTTATCACACTTCCTCCCCTTTCGTTACTCTCTCTCTCTCTCTCTCTCTCTCTCTCTCTCTCTCTCTCTCTCTCTCTTACTATATATCAAGTCTCTTTATATCCATTAAACTTAGTCATTTCATATTTACATCGCTGTCTATCACCTTCCAAAATTTCCATTCCCCACCCTCACTTCCACCATGCTGTTTCCCATTTCACTCCCCCCCCCCTCTGAAACCATCTCAGACCATTAATTAATTAGGTCCTCTCCCTTCCCATTTATTAGTACCTCCAGTTCTCTTTAGTTACCTCTTCTTCGTCCTCCCAGCACAGGGGTTTAGGTACACATGGATGAGCTCATGGTTCCCTTAAAATTTTAGACGAGTCAGTCCTTTCTTTCCGTCCAATGTTCAACCACAATCAAATAATCTCCAATACTTTCCTTCTTTCGTGCAAATAAATCAATCATATTAATATAATCATACAGCATCTTATGTCAACTCAACCCCGTTTAAATATTATTATGTGGTGCTGCAAAATTATACCTGTATGGTTCTTTGTTACCAAGATACTTACTACGATGGAAGGAAAGTGTCGGTGGATATTTGATTTTGGCTGTACAGTACACTCGTAATACGTAACCCCTGACCAGAGACGAACGGCAGGCACCACACATACCCTGCATTCGAACTCAGCCTCTATAATATGTGTACTGGGTGTGGAAATGAGCAACACCAGGCGATTCGAAGCTTTCTACTCCTCACACTCTGGGCAGAAATTATGTATCACGAGTGTATAGTCACTAGGCTATTGTCACTATCAGATGTCCTGCATGTAGCGAATAAAAGTGAACCATTTGAGTGAATTCTATGAACCAATTGCACAGAAACTCTCAACTATATATAATTTCACGACAACTCTCGGGTATGTTTCGTTTGAAGATGTTGCGTGACTGTACGATAACTTTATGCACAATAAATTATAAAAAAGTGATAATAATTCGGATAAGAGTTACACACCTTATCAGTCACAGGGTTAGATATCTTTGACCATGGTACAGAATCTTCCTCATTCAAAATCATGATACCTGCTGCGTCAGAAAATCCTCCAGAGAAGTAAAAATGTCGATGCCTTTCTCCTTTTTCTTGTTTCTCTTCTCCATTTCTGTCCAGCATTTTTTTGTTTCTGTGTCTCTGCTTGTTCCCTGTGTGTGTCTCTGCTTGTTCCCTGTTCTTACTGACTTTCTTGGTTTTCGACGTGTAGGTTTTCTTTACCTTCATTTTTTCTTTGTCTTTATACTAGTCTGTATAAGTTTATTCGCTGGCCGTAATATTGATTTGCATAGATTTCCAGTTTATATTCTTCGTTCGCTGGAATATTTTAACGTTATTTTAAACTTTCATGTATTCCTTTTGTTCACTGAATATACTTAGTATATTATTTGATTTTAATGTGTCGGTTAATACCATATCCATCATCTCTCCACCCTTGTTTATTAAAATAAATTAATACACACACAGACGCTCCCTCCCCTCCCCTCCCCTCCCCACCCAGCACCAAGAGCACCAAGAACAGTTGGACTCACTGGACAATAAGAACTAAATTGATATTAATGGCGGCAGACGTGTACTGGAGGAGAGGGAGAGGTGCTAGGAGTCAGCGGATATACTGTATATATATATATATATATATATATATATATATATATATATATATATATATATATATATATATATATATATATATATATATATATATATATATATATATATATAAGTATGTGTGTGTGTGTGTGCGTATGTATGTATATATACTGTGTTGGAAAATATATTCATGCAACGAGTAGTGTCCTTCACTCATGTATAATTAATGTGAGCTGAATTTAATTAGCCTAAAATGATGGAGGCAATAATGTGTCGGGAAGCAACTCTAGCAAGTGAATTGGCTACACAGGCTAGTGCATGTAGATGAAAAAATATTATCAGCAGTAAACCTATGTAAGAAGGAATGAAAGCTGTTGGGTGTGGTGACTCCTTAGTGATAGTGCTGCTTCTAGTGTTAAAGGAAAAATCGTGAAAAGAGAGACAAAATGGCGGTGAAATGATAATACTGATATATATTTCGTCTTATATTTTGTTTTTAATGTCACCACCGCACAGGGTCATAGGGCAGAGATGGGGTAGGAAATGATGGGACGAATACAGGAGGGGGAGGGTAGGGACTATGACACAATGAAGAGGGTGACAGTGAAGGTAGGGATGGGACAGACAGAGTAGGTATAGTGACAGGATTGACAGGGATGAAATAGATAGATGGGATATAGTGACAGGGGATTGGCAGGGATGGGATAGATAGATGGTATATAGTGACAGGGGATTGGCAGGGATAAGATAGATAGAGAATATAGTGACAGGGATTGGCAGGGATGGGATAGATAGATGGAATATAGTGACAGGATTGGCAGGGATGAAATAGACAGATGGGATATAGTGACAGGGGTGGGCAGGGATGGGATAGATAGATGGGATAGATAGATGGGATATAGTGACAGGGGTTGGGCAGGGAGGTGATAACAGTGATAGATAAAGGGGGTGAGGTGATAAATGGTGCTATGATCCTCCAGATTCTAGTAATGGTCTCCCAGCTGGACTCAGACTGAGCAATGTCTTCCTCCCTCTCACCCCCACCACCCCTCCATCTTCTCCCATCTTCTCCTTCAATTCCTCCATTCTCTCTCTCTCTCTCTCTCTCTCTCTCTCTCTCTCTCTCTCTCTCTCTCTCTCTCTCTCTCTCGTACCTTAGCTATCCTTCTCTCTATATAGTGTTCTTTTCCTTTAGGCTATTCTCGTTTGTATATTCCCTTTCATTCGTCCTTTCCCTTTCTTTTATCCCGTCCTGCCATTCCTCTTTCCCTTCCTTCCTTCCCTTGCCTTTCTCCGTCCTTCCCTCCTTCCTTCTTCCCTCCTTCCTCTCTCCTTCTTTCCTTCCCTCCTTCCTCTCTCCTTCTCTCCTTCCTCTCTCCTTCCCTCCTTCCTCTGGTCTGTTCGGGATATTAACTCGTGACCATCTCTCTCTGCAAATGGGCACACTACAAATGCGTAAACCATGACGTGTGTGTGTGTGTGTGTGTGTGTGTGTGTGTGTGCATGTGTGTCTCTTTGTCTGTGTGTATGTATGTTTCTGTGTCTGAGTGTGCTTGTGTCTATGTGTATGTGTGATTCTGCGTCTTGTGTGTGTGTGTGTTAATGAAATGTGATCTCGGTATGTATTTGACAGCTAGCTATGTTCCGAGTTGACATATGGAAAAATAATGTGAAGCCTCAAACAACTGTCTTCCTCAGTACCGTAGTGTGTGTGTGTGTGTGTACCCTCCACTCCTAAACTAACCAAACTCATCATACCTCAACTTTCCTTCACCCTACTACAACCTCCCTTCACCCTACTACAACCTCCCTCCACCCTACTACAACCTCTCCACCCTACTACAACCTCCCTCCACCCTACTACAACCTCCCTCCACCCTACTACAACCTCCCTCCACCCTACTACAACCTCTTCACCCTACTACAACCTCCCTCCACCCTACTACAACCTCCCTCCACCCTACTACAACCTCTCCACCCTACTACAACCTCCCTCCACCCTACTACAACCTCCCTCCACCCTACTACAACCTCCCTCCACCCTACTACAACCTCCCTCCACCCTACTACAACCTCCCTCCACCCTACTACAACCTCCCTCCACCCTACTACAACCTCCCTCCACCCTACTACAACCTCCCTCCACCCTACTACAACCTCCCTCCACCCTACTACAACCTCCCTCCACCCTACTACAACCTCCCTTCACCCTACTACAACCTCCCTCCACCCTACCATACCTCTCACCCCAGCACACCTTCTGTTCTTGGAGACTTTAAACTTTTACCTTCTTCCTCTTTATTATTCCTGCTTCTCCCTCTCATCGTATTATCAGATATTCCCGCGTCATCCCCTTCATTAATTGCGTTTCATTTTTCTGTCCCATCCCCAAGTCTCTCTCTCTCTCTCTCTCTCTCTCTCTCTCTCTCTCTCTCTCTCTCTCTCTCTCTCTCTCTCTCTCTCTCTCCAGGTTGTTGTTTACTCTGTCTTCTTTATCTTTCCTAAGTTATTTTTTTTGCTTATTTTTATACGAGTCATATTAATTATCGTGATAGAGTTCTCAAATAATAATAATTGTCTTCTTCGTGTTTGTTCAGGCGTGTCATTGTGTTTTCTGACGCGTTTGTGTTGTCAGGAAAAGTAATTTATATATTTCCCTCTTCAATTAATTATTTTACTGTAACTGTCCACGACGTCGGTAAATCGTGTGTTTTCCATCGACGACCCTGGAAATGTATTAATATCCCTGAATTGTAGTTTAATGTCAATCATAATTCATATTTTCGTATTGTAATTTGATTTATCCGATTATCTCCCCATAAGCATCTTGGTTCATCACTTAAAGGGGATAATTATCTTTTGGTACATTGGAGTGCCTTGATTCCTCCAAAGTATGCCAGGAAACAAGACCAGATGAACAAAAATAATGGTGTTCTGTTGCTTGGAATAGTTTGGAAGAATAATTTGCTCCAGATTTACCAACAACGAATTCCTCCTTTAATTAATTAATGGTTCACAGAGTGTTGGTTGGTCTTATCTCCTTCATCTGTTAATGTTCTTTTAATTCACACACAAACATTTTTATATATTGTTATGTTATTATTGTCTGAAGCATCAGTATCAAAATCACTCAACTATTCGTGTTTCTCTATAGTTTTCTCTCTTTTTCTCTATATACCTATAGTGTTGACTCGTCTTCTGTCGCTCTGTTCCTTGAAGTGATATAATGTGATCAAGGTTTATAGGTTTTGACTGTGATATTCCACTTAGCACTCATATTTATAACACGTTTCGTCTCTTTACAAGTTTTTCTGTTATATTTACTTGTATCTTTGCATTGGGTTTGTGTGTCTCGTTCGTTATCCATAATTCCTAATACCCCTTGAAGCTATCTAAATATCAGTACTAAAAACAAAAACTCAATAGTTGAATTATTACACAAGATTTGGACATAATTAATTTGGACAGATAATTAAGTACAGCCTGGATGATATATTTCAGGCACAGTTTGTTGGAATCAAGAGGCTTTAATTAGCAGACAATATCCTCGGCTTCATGTAATATTTCCTCTGATAGGTTTATTTTAAAATATTCGATATTTATTGTTCATTGTACAGTTTTACGATTTCCTCAATTTCTTCCTTTTGGACACTCAAATCATTCCTCTATTCAATTCTTTGTCATTTCTCAGCTGCACACCTTACTCTCATCAGTCTCAGCTCACGACCATCTGTACCTCCGCTCACATATTCACACTGAGATTTGTAACTTAGGTAGTGCCACTTTCCTAGCATTGAACTGTGCCCTATTACTCTCACACCCTCTTTCACTCCCTCTTTCCCCTCAGAGCCTCACACTGGGTGCTCACATAACCTCCCCTCTAAAAACTGTGCCGACATCCGCCCCCCCTCGTAATCTCATATAATTCCTGCCTCCCCGGGACTGTCGCCCCCCTCCCTAATGACCACTGTCGCCGAGTGCTTGTAACAAGATTAGATAATTAACACCATTTTTTCCCCTTCACTCTCCCTCCCTCCTACCTCCCTCCCTCCCTCCCTCCCTCCCTCTTTGTCTTACCGCCCCCCTCCCTCCCTCCCTCTCGCTCTGTCTTACTGCCCTCCTCCCTCCCTCCCTCCCACCTTCACTTTCAGTCTTACTGCCTCCCTCCCTCCCTCCCTGTGTTTCTGTTTTCTTCCCTCCCAGTGTCTCTGTTTCTCCTTCCCTTTGTTTCTGTTTTCTTCCAATTCCTGCCTTTAGTCTGCCTTTCCCTCTTTCATTTCCCTTCCTAAGTCTCTCCCAACTCGACTCTTCCTCTCCCTGTAATAACGTCGCTTACCCTACACACCATACTTCTCTCTCTCTCTCTCTCTCTCTCTCTCTCTCTCTCTCTCTCTCTCTCTCTCTCTCTCTCTCTCATTTTTCATTTTTTTTTCACCATCTCGTATATCGACCCTCATGACGACGGGTAGTGGAGCGTAAATTCTCCCTGATATAATTACCCGCTCCCCAGTTAGCGTCATTACTGTGCCTTGACCAATTTAGGAGAAACGATTCCATCCTATTTTTTTCATTTTTGTGTTTTCATTTTTTTTTTTTTTTCATTTTTTTTTCTGTGTCGACGAAATTAAATGCAACCGCTAAATGAATGAGGGATTATTTTCTTCTTTTTTTTTATCTTACCTTCGGAATTTCATGCAATGCCCGATTTTCTAGTTGTTCTTTTTGTTCAGTATTTTTGGGTTTTGATTTTTTTATTATTTTTATTATTATTATTGTTGTTGTTATTATTATTTATTTTTTCCAGATTCGTCGTCCAATTTTATTTTGACTTGTGTGTGTTTCTATTTTTTTTTTTTTTTTTTTTAATTTTTCCGATGAGTGTTTTGTAAGATTTTTTCGTTAATTACGTCGGATCGAGATGGCTGTATTTTTAATTCATGTTTC
>JAWZYT010000051.1:355000-365446 GCA_034508575.1 Petrolisthes manimaculis
CTTTTCTGCTCCCATTTTCATTCTATGGTCCTTTTTCACTCTTACCATCTATCTTTTTCACTCTCCGCTCTCCCCTATCTCCCATTTTCATTCTTATCATCTTCCTCTTTTTCCATTTCCCACTTTCTTTTTCTTACCAGCATCCTTTACCGCTCTTTCCTACATCTTGTTCCTCATACCATCCTGCTTTCTAACTCCATGTTCCCACTATAGCTCAGACTCTCTCGTTGTAATCCATGACACTTTTCTTCCTTTAGTACCTCCTCTTATTCTCTTTTTCACTCGTGACTACAATGTTTTTTCTGGCCTTGCTCTGTCTGTCTTCTTTAATCTACTCTGTACTCACTTAACACCCTTACACCAGGCTGATTCCCAGGCGATTTATTTAGAGGGTGTAAAATTGAATCCTTTAATCCTCTCACAGCTCAATGGTCCGTTCAGTTTGTTTAAAGTGAAGCGACTTCAATGATACGAATCAAGTCTTTCAATAAAATAGCTTGAGACAACTTGATGTAATATTATCACTGGGCATTCATTTTTATTCTTGAACTTTTAATTAATTACTGAAAAAATTACACTTTGCCGCTTTTCCCTGACTAACCCCAGTCGATATTTCTGGCGGAGGAAAGCAGTACTAACTTTCATAGCAGTACTAAATTCAAAGCTTGATACAATTATACACAAACTAAGTAACAAAAACGTATTTCGGAAAGAACTGTTTATGTTTGAACTATATCCAAACTATTTTACGACAGAAAATACTCCGTGTCTCAAAGGAGTTAAGAGCAAACTCTAGTGTTGGTGAACTGGAGGGCAAGTGAGTCCTCCAAACTAGGATATGCCACGAAACAGTTCCCCTCTCAGTAAAACCAGAGTCGTCTGTTTCTTGGCATAATTAGAGGAATCAGTAGCCCTCCATTTCATAAACCAGAGAGCCTCCCCTTAAATGGAGTGGCTGGAGTAATTAGTTCTAAGCACACCAAGCGCATTTCTGGAGATAAGATTATGTTGAGAAATATGTAGGTTATAAAATTAATATATACTTTTCCATGAAATGGACAAAATGGTTTCAATATTTGTGCCACAGTTAGTTTTCCAATTCTCCGATGGAAGTATTACCCCATATTAATTGTTCATCGGTTAATAACCTCGTAAACTCTCCTTGGTAACCTACACTATAAGGGATCGATCATTTGTTGTGTTTGGATAAATATTAAGGGCTTCTGTTTCCTCCTAAACCACCGCTATGCCAGGAAATGGACTTGTACCTCAATAACGAGTAGAGAATCTTGTTTCATTGCCTAGTTTGGAGGAGTCATTAACCCCCCAATTTACCCACAAGAAACGTCCCACTTTAAGTATGTCCATTAGAGCCAGGTTGTAAGTGAGGCGAAACCCGAGTGCAGTGAATTATAAACAAGGGAAAGTGGCTCTCATGAGGAGGTACGAGGTTGGTAATGTGATCCCTCAGGACTCACGATGGATGGACGTTAATTATATACTGATGGCGAGAGAGACACACACACAGAGACAGGGAGACAGACAACAAGCTCAAACATAGACGAGGTGACAGAATTTTGACTGTTAATTGTGAGAACATGTTATTGTGTTGTTGTGTATGGGTTCTATCGCGTTCTATATACTATACAAGAGTTCACCACAGACACAGCTGCCTTTTGAACCTAAGCCATGTTGAATGTTGTAAACACTTCAGAGGCTTTGAATCCTAGCGACCGACACGGACACGCACGCACGCACGAACACAAGCAAGCACACACACACACACACACACACATACATACAGTGATGAAATCATACACACTGTGACATTTTCTTTCTCTCTCTCTCTTTCCCTTTCTCTCTCTCTCTCTTTCCCTCTCTTTCTCTCTCTTTCCCTCTCTCTCTCTCACACACACACACACATACACATACACATACAGAGAGAGGGACATACTCGATTACAAGCACATGCCGTCTGTGACAAGCTTACAATGACCCCGTCTCTCATTCTTGCTCACACACACACACACACACACACACACACACACACACACACACAAACATACACATACACACATATACGCACACACGCACACACATACGCACACACACACACAAAGAGAGAGAGAGAGAGAGAGAGAGAGAGAGAGAGAGAGAGAGAGAGAGAGAGAGAGAGAGAGCGACGCATAAACTCCTTCTCCTACACACACACACACACACACACACACACACACACACACACACACACACACACACACATTTTCTCTCTCTACGCAAGTCGACATGAAGGGACGCAAATATTCCAATCTTCAACTATGTTTCCTCTGGCACTCGTAATCCTCTTTCCCCCATGCACCCATCACTCGCCTCGATGCTCGGGTCAAGGGACAGTCCTCAACAATAGTTTCTTTTCAATCTTTGCAACTTGAACCGATGGAAATTTACATGTTACTACCATACGACTCAAAATGTGTGGCCAAGTCATTTCAGTCGAGTTGGTAACAGTGTACAAGTTGTGTTAAATGAAACAACTAATGGTAATACTTCACCAATACAACTATAATATTTAATGTCTATCTTCTTTGCTCAATATCACTTCATCTCCTCCAGCTCATGCTTCTCTTTTCTTCCTTTTAATTATTAGTTTCTTTTCCACACGACACCTTTTCATTCCATCAAAGTAGCCTTACCAATATACGCAAAAATTTCCTTCCTTCGCATTCTCTGTTTTCTTTTCATTTCAACTCCTTTGCACATCATCTTTTTCTACTCACTCTTTCTCTTCCTACACCCTCCTGCTCCTCCTTCCCCTCCTCGTCATTTACACCGTCACTTCCTCTCAGCAAGACCTTCTCCTTTTCCTCTCAACACATATCCTCCTCCCCACAACAACTTCTTTTCCTCACTACACTTTTCCTCTCACACACCTCGTTTGCCCACTCCCCACGACACTGCCTTCCCATCTTCCCTGCACCCTTACCTCTCTCCTACTTGCACTCATCTTCTCCTACTCCTCCTTCCCCCTCTCCTCCTTTCCCTCCTCTCCTCCTTACCTCCCTCCTCCTTCTCCCTCTCCTCCTTCCCCCTTCCCCCAAATCGTCTACCCCTTCTAGGTCCATGTCGCTGGAGCCTGGAGTGTCAACATGTCTGCTGTGCTCACAAGCTGACTTACAGGGAAACTTGGGCTGTCTCCTCCCCCTCCCCCTTCTCATCCTCCCTGCTTCCTCCTCTTCCCTCCTCCTCCTCCACCTCTTCTTCCTCCTCCTCCTACTTCTCCCTGATTCTCCTCCCTTCTGCTCTTTGGTCTGCTCTTCCTTCCTATTCCTCCTCCTTCGTCTTTTTACGCCACTTCGTCCCTCGACTCATGTCTTCTCATCTTCCTCCTCCGGCATCCTCGTACCCCTCCTGCCTCCTCCTCCTCCAACAGTCAGAGAACACACACACACACACAGACACACACAGTACACATACACGCACACACACACGCACACACACACACACACTTCTTGTCTCTGTTGATCTTTTGACCGGGTTTGCTTGACTTGCTAAGGACAACTCTGGGGACTTTTTGCACACCCAGCTCCATCCATTGTTGTTGTTTCTGCTGCGCCGCTGCAACTGTGGCCTCGGGATTATGTTGTTGCATTTTTTTGTTGTGTTCGCTTTAAGAAAAAATGCTGATAACACGGTAACGGTATGTATATTTCGCCTTAAATCACAGGCTTTGGTATACTTTTCTACTAGTGGTATTAAATTTCATATCGGTATCGCTGTTCCTTTTTGTTATCTTGTTGACCCTTCCTCCTCGTCAGCAGTCCTCCCCTCGTTTCTCTTCCCTCTCACAAATACCTTTCCCCCTGTCCCCCTCCACACGCCTGGCAAACCTCACCCAATCTCTCTCCCACTACTCACTTCCTTCCACTTTCCATCCCACCTGTCCCCTCCACCTCTCATCCCACCTGTCCCCTCCACCTCTCATACCACCTGTCCCCTCCACCTCTCATCCCACCTGCCCCTCCACCTCTCATCCCACCTGCCCCCTCCACCTCTCATCCCATCTGCCCCTCCACCTCTCATCCCACCTGTCCCTCCACCTCTCATCTACCATGCCTTTCCCTGCGGCTCTCACCCCTCCACACCCAATTCCCTTGTCTTCACTTCACCGTGTATTATTTTCACCCGTCCACGCCGATTTCACAGTGCCTTTCGGTTTCTTTGGTTCTTCCCTAATCTGACACTTCAGTTCTTATCATCACATTTCTTTTATGGTTATTATTTAAACGGCTATTTTTGTTTACACTACCTACTCCCTCACCCTAACAGATCTGTTCACCTACTTCCGCACCCCACCACACCCCTCCACCTACTTATGCACCCCTCCACCTACTTATGCACCCCTCAACCTACTTATGCACCCCTCAACCTATACATCCACACCCACCACACCTCTCAGTTCATCATACCACACACCAGTCCTCCCATAGCCTACCCCCTCGCCACCCACACCCCACCCCACCCCACCCCACCAGTCACACTCAGTCCACGTCCCTGCGTCGTCAATTTGCCTTTGACAGGAGAAGAACGTTCATTTCCCATTGGTTGGCTGTGAAAAAGTGGAGGAAGATAGACTCTCTCCCCCCTCCCCCCCAGCCGGCACAAAGGTGGACAAGCGAGGGTGGGGAGAGATTGAAATAGAGGGAGATGGGAACACGGAGGAAGGGAGGGAATGATTGGAGGGAGGGCATGGCTCCAGTAAAGTGAGTGTGAGAGAGAGAGAGAGAGAGAGAGAGAGAGAGAGAGAGAGAGAGAGAGAGAGAGTGAGAGAGAGAGTGAGAATTGAGTAGAAACAAAGAGTGGGCAACGAATATAGTAATAAAGAGGATGGAATTAATGTAAAAAACTAGAGAGGTGGAATAGAATGACAGCAAAACGAAAGAGAGTAATAGGAAACGACTGTGGAAAAAGAGAAAAATACAGTGAGGGAGAGAGAGAGAGAGAGAGTGAGAAGAGAGAGAGAGAGAAGAGACGAGAGAGACGAGAGAGAGAGAGAGAGACGCTGACGCGATCTTCGCTCTCCCTTCCAGCCCTCCTCCTGCAATTTCATACACTTCTTTCCTTCCAGCGTTTCTAGTCTACACGAGTCTTGTATGGAGGTGTAGGCTATGGGGAACGGGACGGTGAGCCACCGGTAAAAATGAGTTCTCCCGCTCTCCATCTCCTCTCCGGGCTGCGAGCCGCGACAGCGGCCCGCGGCACCGCGCCCCTGCGGACAGAAACAGAAACAGAGAGAGAAACAGAGACAGACTCTATATACGTAAAGTCACGGACGTAGAATACAAGAATCTCTCAGTTCTTTATCCCTGAGACAAGATGATTACTTGGATCCAGATAAAAGTGCACCTAACATTGCCTTAGACAGTAAGTAAGTGGCATTTCAGAAGGAGTCATTTCTGAGATGCTTTTAAAGTGGCTGGTATCAGAGAGAGAGAGAGAGAGAGAGAGAGAGCCGAGACGAGAGAGAGAGAGAGAGAGAGAGAGAGAGAGAGAGAGAGAGAGAGAGAGAAAGAGAAAGAGAGAGAGAGAGAGAGACAAAATGATAATCAACACATACCCCCTTGATTCTATATTCACTATTTTTCGCACAGAATTAATGGACAATATTTCAGGTTTCATGCGTCGAAATTTTTTACCAAAGTTAATTAATGCATGTACGGGTTTGAGTGTTAATTAAAATACCGGCACCCGGAGGTTGTAGTAAATATTATACGATGTACAGTCGCTAACAGAAGTACAAGAGACGCTGCTGCCTCCTCTCCCCCACATGCTAGTATTTATTGTATTTTGTATTTTGTATTTGTTCATTTATTTTCAACGTGGCGAAAGTGTACCGATTCCTGTTTCTAAGTAATATATATGGTAGTCGATACAAAGGCAAAAAATCACTGGTATACGATTGATTCTTCTAGTGAGTGTTTTGCTTTTATCCCCAGGCTTATCTTTAGTAAATATCTATCCATTTGCTGAACGATTTTGTGAGCATGTGCTGTATTATGGTACCGGTATGTGTTTAGTGGTGACGGAGGCAAGCGTGTTCAATCATCGGCTTGCGACTAACCGTATGTAATTATCAACATTATTATAAAGAATATATTACGCGGTCGTTTTAACTAATTCTATCTTTCCGTATGCTACAAGGTTATTTATTTAGGTATTTTATTAATTTATATATAAGAACAGCTATTTACATACACATCTAGAGACTGAGATAAAGATGAGGTATAGCAAGCAAGGCGTTGAAGGAGGTACAAGGAACGCGAGAATAGTTCAGGAGTGAAAGTGATCGACTTGGGAAGTCATAAAACTTTGAAGTATTGCCCACATAACTCAATGCAGTTCATCCCTGGCGACGCTACACCCACACAACACAACTTCCTCTCTTCCACAACATTACCGATACACATACAAACTCAACCACGTAGATTCATCCAACAATTAAAATCCTCGTTCAGAATAAGGGTTAACACCACCTTTGCATTTGAACACATTTCATTATAAATATTTGGTTCCTTCTGTGTCATGTGGTGGTGAGGGATATAGTTTTTAGTATAAGGAAATCATCATGAGGGACAATCACCTTTTTCTTCCGTTTAAAAGATTTTACTGCTGTCCATTGTTGTGGTGAAATACCCGAGGCAGTTTGTTTCCCCTTTTTCTGTTCGGAACTGTATCTGCCAAGCTACCCATTTTTTCAATACTAAACCCCGTATTCCTCACACCATCCAACGTTTTAACTCTTCTACCACACAACCCACAAACCCTCCTTTTTCCATCTTCCCTTAATAACCGTTCCACCACTTCACCTTCAAAAGGCTCTCACCATCCAACCCAAAGACCCTCACCCCATCCAACCCACAAACCTTCACCCCATCCAACCCACAAACCTTCACCCCATCCAACCCACAAACCTTCACCCCATCCAACCCACAACCCACCCTCCATGCATCCACAACAACTGGAGTGTGGATGAGGTGGACAGTCCCTCCTTCTGGGGACGATGGTTGAGTGTGGTCTGCAGCGACAAGAGAAGAATTGGTGTCTGGATGAATGAGGCAGTGGAGAGAGTTATGGCAGGAAGGACGGCTCTGCTCGTACCAGGACAGGGAACACCGCCCCACCACACGTGATGGATATCCTAGAATGATTTGTACAGTACAGTTGCCGTAAGAAATTCCTGTACTCCTTTGCACGCGTGAAAAATGTCTTGAATTGATGTTATTACAGTTGACTCAAAAAGGTATGTGTATTCCCAGGACTGTGAAGTAACGCTGGCGGTGGATTCATGAATTTTGTACAGCCTCCTTCGAAAAATATAAGTGTTTTTTGCATATTGCTATTTATAAACGTACGAGACATTACGGATTCATTCAGTCAGTCACTCGGTAAATTTCCGAAGTGATTGTTGGCAATGTGACGCTCTTTTTCGGTCACTTACACTCGCATGAAAAGCCATAACTGTATCATAATGTTGTTGACGAACCCTCATACTCTACCATACATATACTCTTTTTTTAACATGTATTCCAGGATCCATACTTCTATCTGACTATATCGGTTGGAGACTCAGCTGTCGTAATGAATGCCCAAGTTAAACAAATGTAAATAGTTGACCGAAAGTGTATTTTTTATATTCGTGAATTTTGCACCAGTTCAGTTTGTGTATACGAAAAATAATTTAAAGATAGTTTTTACTTACTTCCAGCTAATATATGAAAATCTATGGTAGAGTTTTTTTTTTTTTTTTCATTGTGAAGTAATATAAATATGAATATCCGGGGTATATGTTGTGGATTATGTATCAGGAAATGGTTAGACTGATTGCACGTTGCTGTTAGGATGCACTCAATCATAAAGGAAGACTTAGGTGTGTGGGCGAGTGGCGACCAACGACACGACCCACACTGTGTCACCTTTGAACTAGGATTGTCCAGGATTGCCACACACACACACACACACACACACACACACGCACACACACACACACACACACACACACACACACACACACACACACACACACACACACACACACACACACACACACACACACACACACACACACACACACACATGTACACACATGTACACACTCACACATGTACACACTCACACATGTACACACTCACACATATTATATACGTTCAGTCGCCTGCAGATAAATGAGACACGGTTTGTTTATCTCACTCAACCCCAAAGTACCGGTAATAGGTTTATATGTTAATAATATTATTGTGTTGTGCCTCCCGCTCCGAGGTGTGTAAATAATGGGAGTGTTAAGTACGGATGATTCCTAGAAAGGGAAGAATAAACTTTCACACATATATTTATAATTTTCTGCTTGGGTTATTATAGTGTGTATATGTGGTACTGGTGAGGCATTCCCGTATACAATTCGTACCCTTGTCCGTGTATACATGGGCTTCAGTCATACAGATACACAGTGACATGCAAACAGGTAAATGTATGCAAACTCATATTCATATACACACACCCAGTGAACAGTGGCAATAGCAACGTAAAAAAAAAAAAAAAAAAAAAAAAAAAAAAAAAAAAAAAAAAAAAAAAAATATGTGCCCCCTTGACTGTGACGGGTATCGGCATAAGCACTCTGGCCCTTGTTGTTGTGTGAGTGCAATATTCAGGCTGTTGGTTCGTCCACTGTGCCATATGGTATGAAATATTGTAATGTCAAAGATGCATTGTTTGTTCTATGCAGGTACAACAATACATACCGACCTTCCATTTAGGATATACATTTTTTGAAAGTTGGTTTGACCCTCCTGTGTGTCTCCTATAGAAATCCAATATGTTTGTATAATTATGTAGAAGGCTCGAAGCTATTTTCCATGGATAATTATGTAATTATTAAAGCCTCTAAAGTGGCCGCCTTTGTGGTAAAGTTGCTAAAGACAGAGACAATTGTAAACAGAAAATAGAAGATCGAGAAAATATTAGATGAAAATGAATGGATACGTAGGTAATTTTTTTTTTTTTTTTTTTTTTTACCACATGCCATTACAACATACACGATCGAAAGAATCATCCATTTTTTTAAGATATAGATCAATTTGATATTAAGACATATGTGCTGTAAATATAATATAATAATTCACACAGGACCAAAAATTGATTAAACTTGGTAAGGTTATAACGATGCCATAAGAATGATGATGACTCCCAACAAGGTATGGAGAGGATGTGAATGTCAGCAGCAATATAGAGTAGGTCCTTCCTCTTCCACCATAGTGCCGCACTCCTTGCCCATACCCCAGCCAGCCAACCCAACAAGGTGAGGGCATAAACAACCCTACATCCACTCCAGCCTTATGGCTCTTAAGCTTATTTGGGATTTACGAGTCAACAGCTGCACCACACAGGCCGACTTTACAGC
Source organism: Petrolisthes manimaculis (assembly GCA_034508575.1). Lineage (NCBI taxonomy): Eukaryota > Metazoa > Arthropoda > Malacostraca > Decapoda > Porcellanidae > Petrolisthes > Petrolisthes manimaculis. Next base: position 364,449 of record JAWZYT010000051.1, read on the forward strand.
ACTGCCGGCCAAATAGATGGCTTCTGTCGGCAAGAATTCACACAGATTGCCCCAACTGAGCATTGCGGAGCCAGTGATGCTCTCTGAAATTGGAGGTAACGAATTCCTCCAAATCAATCCATGAAACAAGCTCCTACGGCATAGGTTGTGTTTCGTCGCACGGTTTGGAGGACCCGGTGGCCACTTGATTTGTTACATATAACAGGCTCCTTGTTTAAGGTTCGGAAGGGAAGAGATACCTTGAAAATTGGGAAGGAAGCTAGATTCTAGATTCAGCAAATTATAGGAACAAATGGAAAGAACTTGGGAAATGGGATGAATGTAAGATTTAAGGCTGTTGGAACGGAACTTAAAAGAAGGGGCGGAAAGAAGGTGAGAGATGGGAAGGACACAAGATTCACTGCCTTTGGTACAGTACTCAGAAAGAGTGAGTGTGTGCGCGCGTGTGGGTGTGCATGCGTGAGTGCATAATACGTGTGTGCGGGTTTGAGAAAGCAATATTCAAGAAATCTGATCGATCACAAGTTTACCATGCAGGCTAACCCATCACAAGGTGGTTTAGTTTCCACAAAAAGTTAATTTGTGCAATAATATTTTATAATTTGGTTTAGAAACAGTTTTACAGCTCAGATAAAGAAGTATTTCCACCAACTGTGCACTTAGTATTCTGGCTCTCCCACATTGTGCCTGGAAGTTTCACAGAAGGCAAGGAAGTCCCCGAGGCAACTGTACTACTGAAGGGGAAAGTCTGACCCGCGAGTACACGAGTATGCAAATCTAATGGGTGCTGCAGGTGAAATAAAGCGCAGGATATGTAACGCGGAGCTCTGTGTGTGTGTGTGTGTGTGTGTGTGTGTGTGCCACCAGTGTAGGGTATTACAAGGGAGGAGAGCTGCTGGCTAGGGACGGGGAGAGGAGGAGAGCACCACCACCAGTACTCTGACAGTAGCTATTGTAAAGGGTGTACTGTATTGTACTGCTCTGGCTGGCCCCTGTTT
>JAWZYT010000052.1:5000-82500 GCA_034508575.1 Petrolisthes manimaculis
TCAGAGTCCGCGTTCAGTTCGGTGGCTGCATGGGGTCGCAACTAGTCCTGGCTTTGTCGCAATTAGGATTCCACCATGTTTATCGTCTATTCTGCCTTCATTTTCTGGAGTGATGTTCTATTATCTCCTCTTTCGTTCGTGATTGCAATAAAGACAGATTAGCCTACTCTCTCTTTCTCTCTCTCTCTCTCTCTCTCTCTCCGACTGGGGGAGAAGGAGGGAAGCGTTTATTTATTGCATATCTGCTTCTAATTGGTGTTAACTGGCATCTTTACTGTTTATCCTCCACTGTCATCATCGTACATCTGGAGTAGCTTACAGAGCGAGACGTCAAGTTGGTCGCTGATTGGCTCTAATTTCCCCTATGAAATATAATTGTATAAAGTTCATGAATATGCATTCGGCCCCCGGCCTCTTGTTGGTTTATACTGTAGCGGCAACCTATATGTATACAATTGATCATATTCCAGGTATCCCAAAGTGAAAATAACGGACATCTTCACTACAACGTAACAAACTAGTAGGTGGCAGGTAGATTGGGACCATTTCTTAATATTTTCAGTTTTTATTAATGACTAGTTTGGTAGGGAGGTGGGAAACATATCCATACCAAAAGAGCAGAAAGGTTTTCCATCTTGATCATACAAATAAATTGCACCACCAGATTGTCTGATTTAATTATTTTCCGTTTTGCAGAAAGATGCAAAATACCGAGGGCGCAGACTTGAGGAAAAACAGTTGATCATAAAGTCAGTAGAACCACATTTATTTCCTGCTATCTACAGTAGGGGTCCAAGTTTGCTATTCTTGTAGAGTATAATCCAAGGTAACTATTGTTAATGACCCTCACGGTCAACTGGCATAAAATTATCACAGTTTTACTGCCAACGTGAAAAGACAAAATGATATGGAATATTTTGTTGAGTGTGTGGGAGAGGGTGGTGGAAGAGGCAGGAGCTATTAAGAAAGGAACAGAGTGGCTCATCCAGGATCCCAGGAGAGGTAGTCAGTTCCTGTGGGCAACTCTCCACTTCATTACTCTTGGTCTCATGGTCTGGGTGGCAATCAGTGTTGACCGTTATAAGGGTTTATACTATAGCTCTCAAGCCATCGCAGATGCATTCGTTATCGCGAACAATTATGACTTAAATTATGACCTGGTGTTCACAAATGAGCAGGTTTACGATTCTATTGATATTTTCCTCACTCCCTTTTACGTTTCCCTTAAACCTAACGAGTATATTTTGTCTATCTGGGACATAGTTGGTAATCTGACTTTGACCCGCTATTTTGGTGCCAAGGCCCCAGATTTCTACACCAGTGATAGCCACCAAACCCAACCTGACCGTCAGACCAACAGTACCTCCTCCTCCTCCTCAACAAAAACAAATTGGAATTCTCTAACCAAGCCTTTCACTGGAAGTATCGGAATCGACATCACTAGTGAGAAAAAACTGATTCTCTTGACATCAAATGAGTTTCGAGGAAGTAGCATTCCGGGTGATTTGGTCTTCGAACGATTTGATTCCCTTGATAACTATAAAGATGATCATGACCCTGATGATGGTGCCCCAAAAAATTGGGTTGGAAATACTACCGATATGGTAGCGGTGGTGATGGAGATTCAGCTTCATAAACAGGATGACAACGTGTTCACTCAGATTAGAATGGCTTACGAGAGGCAGGGCGAACAGTGGGTCTTAAGCTACAAAGTAAAAGTGGCCTCTCTCAGAGCATTCCTCATCTACCCTGACGAAGATGTGATTAAGCAGGCTTCCCAGACCACCGCCTACCTCTTCAGGGACAATCGTTCATACCGCATCTCAGCCGCCCTCATTGCCGTTCTCACCATCACCGTGTTGTAGGTCTTTTTCGAGACGCCTCACTTCCGATTTCAGTTGAAGCCATTCGCAGCATCTGCAAGAATAGCCGCGATAAATCTAATCATGTTATTCGTCCAGATATATTTGATTTACCGTGTCGCCCAACACAGCAACAGACTACGTGATATAGCTTTACAAACTAACGGGGACTTCCGTAGCCAAAACGTGGATGTTGGTGAGTTGATGAGTGGCCTCGAGTCCTTGTAGATCGCCGTAGTGTGTAACCTGTTGTTACTCATGCTCAAACCTCTCCTCATGGACTCGTACTTGGCCAGTCCCATCAACTTGGTGTTACAACGAGTGAGGAGGGCGGCTTATAACGTGTGGCCGCTCGTGATGATATTGATGTTGGTGGTGGTGATGTTGGGGTCACAGAAGGTGGTGTACATGGGAAGTACATCAAAGGGGGCTCGTTCTCTTCGTCGTGCCACTGTTACCGTAGTCACGGGATCGATGGAATTTGTCGATTACAAAGAGTATAAGAAACTCTACATTCCAATGACTCTGTTGAAGGTGTTGATGGTACCCATGTTGGTAGCTGTCATTATGGGGGATTCAACAGGGAGTGGTGATGATGAGGATGATGAGAGAGCATTGGCCAAGATCATGAACAGGAAGAAGAAAGATACACAACGCAAACGTTATCTCAGGCAAATGATATCTGGCTTACTGGAAAACTTTCCCCAGGATCCTACCTCCATAACCATAGAGTGAATACACACATCCTAATAATACTTATTATGCTACGAGTATTCATTATTATACCATACATGTAATTAAATACTCTTATCTCTCCCAGATATGTTATATACACTATTATATATCCTCAATCTTGAACAGCAAAGATATTGGAATTATTGAAGGAAATGCATAATTATGAGGGTGTAATGTTTGGGAGCATGTGTGAGAGAGAGAGAGAGAGAATGGGAGCGTGTGAAGCGGGCATCAGCATTACCAGGAATATCTTGGTGGTAACGGAGGCCGCATATATAAATGTGTGTGTGTGTGAGCCAGCCAAGGGAGGGAAGGACACCTATAGAGTATAACCCCCCCCCCCCCCCCCCGTGAATTGGTCTAGGGTTTGCTGGTATAATAATGAATAAGTTGACCATTGTAGAGGCTGCATGTGTGTTCGTACGTGACCGCGAGTGTGTTTATACTCTTGTGCAAGTTTTAAGGTTGGAGATTATGATTCCTCCAAATTATTCCAGGCAACAGGATACCATTATTTTTCTTTATATGGGTGTGTTTTCTAGCATACTTTGGAGGAATCAAGGCACTCCAAAGTACCAAAAGTATACTCTCCCATTAAGGGAATAATATACTTTTGCTACATTGGAGCCTTGATTGCTCCAAAGTATGCCAGAAAACAGACCCAGAGGAAGAAAAATAATGGTATACTGTTGCCTGGAATAGTTTGGAAGAATCATTTGCTTCAGATTTACCAACACGTACTGTACTACCCCCTTAACCCCTCCGCGACGGGGAAACTATGGATAGCCCCTCTGTCTGTCCGGGGCGCATATTCGTGAGCTTTATACGATTATATTTCATAGGGGAAATTAGAGCCAATCAGCGACCGACTTACCGTCTCGCTCGGTAAGCTACTCCAGATGTACGATGATGACAGTGGAGGATAAATAACGTCGGACCATCAAATGCCTGCAACATTTTTTGTAATTTTTGTAATAATGCCGGCGTGTTCAACATATGGGTGTACCCAGAGAGACAGGAGTCTTTCTACTACATTTCATATGGATGTTAAGAAAGTCATATAGAAAAATATACGACAGAAATTGACAAATCAACGAAGTGAATTTCATCACCTGCCTCGCACACCGCGACACGTACCCATGTCCTGTAGAATATTAATACTGTACACACAAAAACTGTAAAGCCAAGGCTATTATAGTGTTGTGATATTAACTATTAATGTATAACCTGACGTATATATAGCATTGACAGGGTTATAAAAGATAAACTGGCTCCATGGGGGGACCTATTTGTGCCTAAGTTAGGGTTGGCCTGAAGGATAACTCGAGTGTTGAGAGATTGTATTATGAATGTTTTAGCATATTTCATAATGTTTTAAAGATATTTAATTTATAATTGTGTTTACTATGTTGACTATTTAGTTGTTGAGGATTTATGTCTTAAGTTATACTACCATAGTCCAAGTTAAGCCAATGTGCCAAAAGAGTTTTTATAATTGTGAAATTACAGCCTGGGACTGATGAGTAAAATTAATGTTTTTGTGTGAATCAGAGTGAACTGGAACTGAGTAAGTGATGACACACTTTATGCAGTAACATGCAGCCATCATGGTAAGATTCCATGTGGCTTAGTGGTAAAATGTGTTTGATACAACACACCACACCTGATTGTGAACTCTATTAACGTTACATCCTCCCCAGCTGTTCCTTGATAACCTGGAAAAGATATGATCCTTTGATTAATTTTGGGCTGTATGGTCATGAATACTGATACCTACACATCTCACCATAATTATTGTACAATCTCCAGTACCTTATACAGATCATCACAACCCACCACACATTTTTACTACACTATATACATTTTCACTACACTATGCACATGCACATCTTCACTACACACATCTAAATTACCCTATACACATCATCACAACACATCACACATCTTCATAGCACACTACACTACACATCTTGCTATATCAATCAATTTATCTTAAAAATTGCAACCTTTCCAAACTTTCAAAAACTCTCCCAAAAAACTCATAAAATGCAATTCCGTGATAAAATGTGTCACTCACCATACATACATCTAAACTACCTGGTGTGACATCTGATTGGGGGGTGGGGGCGAGTGGAGGGGCGAGCGAAATTGTTACATTTCATGTGTAGTACTTCTTCACTACTTGACATCTTCACTACCTGGTGGGACATCTGATTGGGGGGTGGGGGTGGGTGGAGCGGCGAGAGAAGCACGCCGCGAGTTGGTGGGGCGAGCGTAGCGAGCAGCGCCGCAGGCAAAAGCACCCACGGCGCAGCCGTGGTGTGCGAAGCCCAGTGCTTGTAAAATCTTATTTATATACAGTACTGTACTTAGAGAGTGACATACGGCCTTCCAGAGTCTCATACTAGAACTCTTCATATGATTAAATTTAATTGTATTTGTTCTTGTTCTTATTTCTCTGGCTGTAACTTCTCTGTTACTAGACTATTTATTCATTATTTCATTCATTCTTTCATTCATACTCCTAGGAAAAGTTTGTGAGAAGAGGTATTGCTTTAGGAAACAGCGATATTTAATGGGTTTAAGTACTTTTAATAATACACAGAATTAGATAATGTTATGCAGTTATCATACATGGAACAAATTCAAGTCTGTTTCTGGCTCTAATTATAGCTAAATATAAGAAAACAAGAGCATAATTATAATGGGATTAATATATCAGTCAAGAGTCTATAGTTTATAGTTATTCATCTCTGTAACATGCAGTCACCCAGATTTCCCTTCCTGGTTTTGAAGCAGTATTTGTCTTATATTTTGCTGGTAGTGTTCTTCCCGAACGTTCACCTAAGTAACTTCTTAGTTAAGTCACAGGGATGAAGTTTGATTCCTTATGTTTACTATAATTAATGTCTACTTAATGAAGACTGATGATCTCTTCTTAAATTAATGCTTCCTATACATAAGATTGACTTGTTGAAGAATTATGTTCACTTCATAATGTTTACAATATAATAGTGTTTCTTTGTTGAAGAATTATGTTAACCTTGTAGCGAAACCTTTCTGCTTCTTCCATCTGACCTGTCCTCAAGGCGCAGCTTCTGCTTCACCTGTCCTACTCAAGCTCTATTAGACCTTGGTCCTACCTCAGCGGCACGCACAGCCAACCCTGGCTGGCCCAAGATCTAATTTAATTATTACTTATTTAATATTGTGTTTATCCATGGTAGATAAGAGGCTACTCTGGCATACACCCCATACTTACCCCTCTCCCCACACCCTTCACCATAAGACGTGATGCCTTGTACTACCCATCTCCCGTCGCTTCCTTCACAAGCCAAGGGGCCTCCAGAGTCTCCTTTTATTGGGGCTAAGAGAGAGATGGAAAAGGCATTAGATTATATGTGCAAATAAATTGACTGAATATGTATGTACCCCACGGGAGAAAGTGGTAGAAAGGACAGCCAGGATGAAGGGTAGTATGAAAACTGTGTTAGGTCAAAATGAATGAAAGGGGGAAGAAAGAAGACTGTGTTAGGTCAAAATGAATGAAAGGGGGAAGAAAGAAGACTGTGTTAGGTCAAAATGAATGAAAGGGGGAAGAAAGAAGACTGTGTTAGGCCACAATGATCTTGTACCACTAAAAAATAATAAAAGAGGGATCTCAAGACCGAAAAAAAAGAGGGACATTAAATTATAAAGAAGAAAGACCTTGTGCCAAGAAGGAAGTGAAAAAGACGAGAGGCCGCAAGTCCCAATTAAAATGAGAGAGAGAGAGAGAGAGAGAGAGAGAGAGAGAGAGAGAGAGAGAGAGAGAGAGAGAGAGAGAGACTTTTATTTAGTGAACATAAACTGTCCTTACCAGCACAGGCGTCAGAAGAGCCACGGCGATATCCTGCACACAGCTGACGAGTGGTGACTTGGTGATCTGGGTACATTCTGCGACACACTCTCCGCGATACAATGGGAACCTGAGAGAGAGAGGGAGATATATTGATCTGAGGATGAAAAGACCGCTTTAGGCCTGGATGACCCTGTAGGACGAGGGAGACAATGATAAGGAGACGGGACAGTAAGCACGAAGGAAAGAGAAGGAGAGAAGGGGCAGTTGAAACATTGAAAGGGAGTTGGTGGGACCAAAGGGGCACCCAACCTGTATACTGCTCACATCACCGCCGGCATTACTCTCCTACGGGTTTTTAATAATAGTAAAATAATGTCTCCCTTTAGTGAGTAGTTCATATTGGGCGAATTGGAAGGCTACCGATTCTTCCAAACTTTGCCAATAAACTGTCTACCTCAGTATACGATTAAGAGATCTATTTTATTACCAATCATTACTCACCCTGGCATAATTGAGTACATCGGATCCAAACACGTGCGTCTCCCTCTCTTTACCCCAACCTGACACCACACACTTCTTATCAATAGACACCACCTCGTCCTCAGAGCTTGGTAAACATGCAGCGGAGACTCTTCGGGTGTAGGTAACGGCTCGTGGCAGCTTCAGGAGGGCCAGGTCGTTAATGATTGTCTCTCTATCGTAGCCTGGATGCGGGATTGTTTCTGATACCTGTATATAGGATAATAGTAATGAGGTTAGTAGGTTGGTTGGATGGGGTTGTTGGGGATTAGTGGTGGTGATGGTTGTTGGTGGGTTGGGTGATGAGGTAGTGATGGTGATGGTGGTAATAATAGTTGCTTGGATATTTATGGGTTGCTTGGTTGTTGAGTTGACTAATCCGGCGAAAATGTTTCGGCTCCCTCATATAATTTTAAATAGTTTTAAGAAAAGTTTGCAGTCCAAGACAAACTATTTGAAATTTTCCACAACTTGCTAAGCACTGATCTGGCATCTAGCAACACTGGAATTGACACACATGTATTTTACAAGGGCCATATTATATGACTTAGAAGAGAAACAGTACATTTCCCCGACCATAAAGTTTGATATCAAAACAGTAAGTTACTCTACCTACTACTATTAAACACATTATTGAAGACTGCAATACACACAACCACACTCGCCAACAACACAACATACACTCTCTGAGGGCACTGTGGGAAAGCCCGGTTCAGGCCATGACCTTCCTCAGGAGCTCGGGGCTGCTCGGCCAGACAGCTTGAGGAACTTCAACAACAACAACCTACCCTCATCTCCAGCTGTCTCGGGTCATATTCCCTCAAGTCATGCTCTGCCATTCTAACGTAGAGGCGACTCCTGACGCAGTGAGCAGCCGTCAGAACCCACCGAGGACTTATGAGAGTTCCACCACAGAAGGTCTCCTGAAAGGGAAGGAATATTATAACAATGTGTGTGAGGGAAACTGTATATTGATTTGAGGTTGTAAGAACTGGAATACCCTGTAGAGACGATGAAGATGAAGATGATGATATAGAGGTGGGACAGCAAGCACAAAGGTAATACTGTATCAGAGGATTGACACTTGAAGAAGGAAGAATTGATTGATTGATAGATATTAGGCGCCGCAACATCGAGGTCCTATAGCGCCAGAAAAAAGGTAGAAGGAATACTGCATGGATAGTAGCAGTCTCATGCATAACAGAGAGGACACACACACACACACACACACACACACACAAACAAATCTAGCGTCGTACCTTAAACCTATTGAGTATAGCCACTTGCCACGGCCACTCTCCCTTCCTCGCCTCCCTTCCACCAATAATTTTGTGACGACTGGCTTTTGATCCTTTAATACCACACGTTTCTTCTCTCTCTTGTCCCTCTTCTCCTCCTTCTGTCAGACTCGGTTCTCTCCTTCCTCTTTCTTCACTCTCTCCTTCTTGTTCTTCCTCTCTTCCTTCGTCTCTGTTTCCTCCACTTCCTTCTTCTACTATTTCCATTTCTTCCTCCTCTTCCTCCTCTCTGTTTCCTACAATTCCTTCTTCTACTATTTCCATCTCTTCCTCCTCTCTTTTATCTTCTCTCTCTTCTTCACCACTTCCTTCTCTCTCATCTTCATCACCACTTCCTTCTCTTCCTTCGTCGCTTCCTTCTCCCTTTCCTCCTACGTCTATTCCCTCTTCACCTCTTTCCTCCTCTCTATTATCTGTTATTCCCTCTTCACCTCTTTCCTCCTCTCCATTATCTGTTGTTTCCTCTTCTTCCCTTCTTGACGACAGATAATCTTCCCATCCTGAAAAAAAAAAAAAAAAAAAAAAATCGTGAGTGTACCGCTATTAACACTACAATCATCACTACCATTATCATCACCATCATCACTACCATTACCACCACCATCACTATCACTACTAATACCATCATCACTACCACTACCACTACCATCATCACTACCACTACCATCACCATCACTACCATTACCATCACCATTACTACCGATTCTAATACCATCACTATCACTATCACTACCACTACTAACACCATCACTATCACTATACTCACAATTAACACTACTACTCCTATGCTCTCTCACCACTACCATCCCAATCCCCATAACCACAACCAAAATACTATATACCATCACTTCCATTCTCAAAACTAACCACACACCACCACCACTACCACTACCACTACCACTCTTACACTACCAACATAATCACTACCACACACCACCACTACCACTCTTACACTACCAATACCATCACTACAAAAACCCACACACCAACACTACCACCACTCTTTGTAATACTACCAACATCATCACTACCATAACGACCACTACCAATACCATTTCTTTCACCCTCATTCACTATACTATAACTCCCACTACCACCATTACCAACCTACCCTAGTTTTTTTGGTACCGGTAGTTCAATTCAATTCAATTCCTTTATTTCGCAATATAGATATATACAACACACAGTACATAACACATAAATTACATAATACAGTAAAAATTACAGAAAAGTTAAATTAGAATGTATGAAATATTCAAAATGATTTAATATGTACAAACTGACAAGACAACATGAGATTGACCTTGTAGATTCACTGCTCTGTTGTCTCTCTCTCTCTCTCTCTCTCTCTCTCTCTCTCTCTGGGGTCATTGCTTCTTACCATAGTCATACTCGTCTTCCTCGCCCAGTTCATCAGTGTCGGGCACATACCAGTAATCTTCACTCTCTTGGTCGTCACTCTCGTTATCCTCGTCCATTATTTCGTCCTCATTGTCCTCTATGATGACGTAACCTCCAGTGGCTAAGTGTTCCAGCACCTAGAGAGAGAGAGAGAGAGAGAGAGAGAGAGAGAGAGAGAGAGAGAGAGCATTCTTCTATAGTAAGTTCAATGTTTGTATGTATGTATATTGGTTGTATGTGTGAGCATTACGCGAAAACAACGCGTCGCACAGGATAACTAAAACCATATATCAGATACATATAGAGTATGTATGTGTGGTTGAGTAAGGGTTGGCTTTAATGTACAGTTGCCAGCACTTATAACTGGTATATTCAGCCTTGTCAGTCCTCTAGTCCTGTACCTGTTATAAGTGCAGGTAATTGTACGTTATTAGTGGGTGGGTGTGCGAGGGTGAATGAGTCCACGAAAAGGGCGAGGATGAGCACAAGATATTTTAAGGACTCCTTTATCTCCAATTTTCTGACAACATCAATGGGTCCTTTAACGCTCTCATTGGCGCAAATATACGCCCCCGATATAAGATACCCGCTCATTCATTATATTTTTAGTCCTTTTCAGTTAATGTAATGCAGTGCGAGCCAAACTACACCCAACATTTACTCACGTAAGTATTTATTACAACTTATAGACATTGGAATGTAATCCAAATATGATTATACTTAAGGTCATACATATTTCTTAGAAGGGAATTGGTGCATTTTCTCCGTGATAAGACCAACGCACTATAGTGTCCTCAGTATGTCCTGGTGTTATCTCTCTTCTGGCCTTGTTTTATATCCTAAGCCTCCAACACTACCACTATCACTATTACTATTACTACTGCTATATTACTCATCACCAACTACTACTACTACAACCACGAGTCATTACGGCGTCTGTAACATTGATCGTTGCGTAAAGTATCGAAACATTAGTACAGAATATATAATCTTTTAAAGCCCACACTGACTTTCGATGTAACAACTAACAAGTATCACTCGAGTGGGGATTACTGATATTATAAATGAACACAGTAGCAAGTGATATTCCCGTCTTTTTCCACCATTAGTATATTGATCGAGTGTACTATCAAAGACAAAACTATAGTGTCATGAAATCTAGTGAATATATATGGTAGAAAGCTAACCATACTAGGCATGAACGTTACTGTGGTAGGGTCATGGGGCTTTTATTGTGTTTTACAAGCTATATTATATCACTGGACAAGATACTGACACGAGTTTTGTCTTTGATAGAACATCACCACCAAGTCATTTACAAAAAGGGTAAAATTGTGCAAATGGTTGGTGTAATTTTTTGAGGTAGCAAGTTAAATGTAAAGGTGTGTAACTGATCCTGTTTATAGTATAGGACTGATGTGTATATAGTACTGACCTGTATATAGTACTGACCTGTGTATGACAGCGAGATGAAGGTGAGTAACAGAAGGCTTGTTCCACTAGAGGATCATCTCCACACACAGCTCTCACCAGGCACTCCCTGTAAAACAAAGAACCAAACACACACACGAGTAAAAACATAATAGTATTGTGCATGTGAAATATCTATCAAAATAAATTAATGAACCATGCTAGGAATTTGAAAAATCCTGTAGCACAAGGGAGAAGGACATGGAGAGGTGTGACAGCAAGCACGAAGGAGATTGATGGATTGATGGATATTAGGCTTGGCAACATGGAGGTCCTATAGCGCCAGAAAAAGGTGATAGAGAGGTGTGACAGCAAGCAGGAAGGAAATAAAAAGAAAATAGGGACAGTTGAAAAACTGAAAGATGGAAACCATTTAGTCTGGTCTCTCACTAGCAACCTTCCTAGCATGGGAAACCCTCTCTCCAAACTCGGGGTAGAGCAGGGGCCGGAGCCCCCTCTAGTCTAGCTCGCCAGGTCTCAGAGACACGCAAGCCCCCCACCACGTCAAGGCGGTTCCCATTAGGGGGGAGACAAGAGAAAAGGAATTGAAATGGAGTAAGAGAGAAGACTGTGCTAGGACTGTAGAACCTTGTATTACAAGGAAAAAATGTAAGAAGGTAAACTGTTCCAGAGTGAACACTTTACCTTCAGTAGTGTACAGTACAATACAGAACCAGTTGTGTACAGTACATAAAAGACTGAGAGTACCGGTTAACTCTTACATAGGGAGTTGGATATAAAAAGAGTGAGTTGGAGTAGTTTAGAGAATAGAAATAATATATCCTCTAACGTTATGCAAATAAAGTTATATTTGGTCCCTTTTCTACTAGAGCCATTGTCTGACAAGTGGCTCCTGTCAGCTTGTGTGGGCGAAATAGAGGTTTACTGATTTCTCCAAGCAATTCTGCGAAACAGAACCCATGTTAGTAATATTGAGGTCGCTTATTTCTTATCATAGTTTGAAGGAATAAATAGTCCACAATGTCACCAACATTAAGCGGCCCGGTCCCCTAATAATTTAACCACATTACCATGAATTAATAACATAAAACACGGACTTCAGGAGAGAAGAGTGTGTAGCCTATATGTGTGTGTGTATGGACTTACGGGCATGTATATATTTTATGAACTAACCTTACTCTTCTGGTACGACATGACCTCGTACAGGGACCCCAAGGGACATCTTCCTCGTATAAACCAGCAGCCATCATAATATTGGTTGGATTATAACTGCTGTCCTCAACCACTATGACCACTGTCTCTTCTGCTGCACCGTGTATACTACTATGCCCTCCATTCTCACTTTCCTCATTCTCACTCTCACTCTCATTGATGTAACTTTCATCTCCAATTTCATTCTGACTGTTAAAATGATCAAGAGTGTTACTGGTATTGGTTGTATTTCCACTCTCCTCATCTTCACTTAATATGTCCCAACTTTCATTCTGGTCATCTTCACTGTCGCTGCTTCCACCAACATTGTTACTTTGGCATTGACTTCCCAAGCAGGGCTGGAAGTGAACATAAAGAGATTAAAACACAATACAAAATAACCTATCCTAACCTATCCTAACATAGCATCCAATTAAGAGGATGGATATGGTAGATGTGTTTAAGAGAGGAAGTTTGGACGAGTTAGGTATGTGTGAAACGAAAATTAAATGAAATGGTTTAGACTTTAGATGAATGGAACAAAACCAATAATTTTTTTTAATATTATGTAAAGTTTAAGTTTGCGAGAGTGAAAATGGTAATTGTGATTGTTTATGCACCTTGTGATGATGGAAAGGTGAATGAGAAAGAGAGTTTGTAGAACATGTTAATTGGAATGATTGAGGGATGGCCAAAGAGTTCCAGAGTGTTTATGATGGGGGTGTGGCGGCTAGAATCAGCTACCCGCCACAAGCATCAGCCCTCTCGCCTGATGGGTTCTAATAGTGTAGCAGGCAGGAAACCTTATATTTATGTATTTCAGGTTCACTCTAAAATCTTATATACCATATGCAACCTGAACCAATAAACAGATTAAAAACCCAGGAGACTAATGTAGCAGCCCGCTACAGTGGTGTTGTCATATTCAGTTAATATAATACAATCCAAGAAAAATTACACCAACATATGTATACAACTTGATACTTATTTGTAACCTATAAATAATGGAATGTATGTATAGTATGTACAGTATGTATGTATGTATGTATGTATGTATGCCAAACGTGTATTTTGGGTCATATTATTATTTAGAAGGAATTCGGTACTTTTTCGCAACGGTAACAAAAATACGCTCTAATTATAATTAATAAGGTTGAGTGTATCTTCCTAAATGTTTACGTATCAAAGTATAAGTATGGATCTGCTGACTAAGGAAATGATTTGCATTGGACGAATTGGAGGGCAACTAATACCTCAAAACCATGTCAGAATGCTATATTGTATAGACCTTAAAATTTTACATAAAAGAGTATATGTGTATACATATGGGTCTTAATTAATAATTAATATTTTACATACGAGAGTATAGGTGTATATATATATGTGTGACTTTCCCATACTTTACATAAGGGAGTATAGGTGTCCTATACATAAGACAGGAAATGTGTTCTTATCAACACCACATCCTCCTCAACAACATGACACCTTACTGTGTGAGATTATGGAGTGTTTTTTGGTTATTTGGTTTATTTCCAATAAATGTTGACGTGTGTGAAGGTGTAAAGTGGTAAGAAAAGAAGACTGCTAGATGAGAAAGAAAATCTTGTGTGTACCACACTGAAGAAGGAGACTAAGAGAAGGAACAGTTAGCGAGAAGGAAAAAGGAGAATAGGATTAAATTATAGAGAAGGAGAAATATATATGGGTTGGGCCAGAAATATCTTCTACAATACTACATTGAAGAAGAAGACAGAGAAGTGGGAAAGGCAGCACGCAGTAAATACAAGGAACAGAGGGATACTTAAAAAGGGCATAAAGATTGGCGTACAAAAGGGCAACACTTTTTGACATTTTATTCAGACTGACTGACAGACAAACGAAGGCAAAAATAATCTTCCCAAATCGGGAATGAAACCCTACGCCAGCAAATGAGAAGCAAGGGATCTCTCCATTAAAACATACCAGATGAGCATATCTCATTCAGGTGTATTTTGAGTTCAAGGCAGAATATGGTTAACTGACTCTATTAGTGTGGCATGGTCTGCTAGGCTCAAGTTGGTAGATCCTTTGTCTCACATATGCTGGCCAAGGGTTCTATTCCTGAGTGGGTAACTTGTTTATATCTATATACACTGGGATGTGTGATTATTTGTGTCTTAATTAAGTTCTTAATTCACGACTGATCGGGATGATAATTACAAATTTCGACCTACTCCTGCCACCAGATGCCACAAACACACATTTCGAACAAAAGGAGGCTTTAGCTGGTGGGCTGTCGTCTAGAAACCACCTGCATATTCATTAATATTCATTAATTTCTTGGCATTTTCGATAATATATATATATATATATATATATATATATATATATATATATATATATATATATATATATATATATATATATATATATATATATATATATATATATATATATATATATATATATATATATATATATCTGGTTTTCAGTTTACGAGCCTGTGAAGCTTGTATTTCCATACTGTACTTAATTACTTGGCAAATGTGAACAGGATTTTTGTCGCCAACTGAACGTACCTCAGGTTCTAGGGCTCTAGGCAGAATCTGGTTGTCTGACTCTTAAAGTGTAGTATAGTCTAGAGTCTCTAGACTCTAGTCAGTGGGATGATCCCGTGTCTTACATGGCTTAGGGTTCCATTCCAGAGTTAACTTGCTCATATTTGTACGCACGGAAAAATGTGTGATTATTTGGGTCATAACTCCTAATCTCTCCAACCCTTTATCTTGTTTACAAACAGACAAGAAAAACAAAACAATAATCCATCCTACAGCCTTACATAATAGGGAAATGCAGCTTCCTCATTTATTAATTTCTTGGCATTTTCGATAACTATTTCAATGCAATCCAATAATATATATATATATACTACTAACATCACAAAATTAAAATCCATTATTTTACCTGTCGAAAATGTACTAGCACCTTTACTTAATTTCTTGTCTTTTTCCGGAATTGTAATGCAATCCAAGACAAAAGAAAATAATTATTTACAAAAGTTAGTATTTATACCTGAAACATAGAAAACCTAATTTTGTCAAACGTGTACGGTATATTATACTGTAAGAAACGGGAATCAGAATATTTTCAATACCATTAGAAAATAAAGTATATATAGCTTATAAGAACCCCCGCTACAGGCCCAAAGAGCTCTGTACAGTCACTTATAAATTGGAATGAAAGACGCTTTATGCATGGAAGACCTGGTAAAACTTGAGAAAACCTGGTAGAAAGGAGAGATAGCGAGCACGATGGGAAAACAATCGGTTTAACTTTACAATCATATGGAAAATACAAACTTCCCTCGTTAAACTAGTATATTTTTCTAGTGTATTATCCATTGTTTTGAATGATTTGGACACATTCCAATACGAAATTAATTATTTTGGAGATACCGGCCCTTATATACCCACCTATAGGAGAGTGTTGGGAAACATGGGTTTTGGGTGGGGAAAATATCTAGCTTTAACATATCTGGAAATGGTTGTGTATTTATGTAAGGCCATCAGCTTTGATTTAAAAGTAAATAATAAACGAGGATATATTAAGTCCTAGTATAGATTGCCCCGGTTCAGTCCAGTGGGTAAAGGATATCTCCAAATCAAAGCATTTCCCAATGAATTGATGGTAAAGAGGGAGGATGTATTGTCCAATAGTAAAGTTTTCTTAATAGACAAAAAGGCCCATTCCCCAGGCATGACATCTTTTACGGGAGTGACATTAAGTTTTCTGGTAATATTGGACTACCTAACGTCAGGGTGTTGGGGTTAAAGACATGACAAAAGTTACGAGTGTTTTGCCTGGAGGGTGGCGGTGTATATATGAGTAGCCTATAACTGCGTGTAAGTATAACCTATGTAAGTACGGTACACAGTCTGAAACATTATGAAAGTTCCATGATATATGGCGGTGTTTTTATCACATTTCACATTATGACTATTGGCGCTCATTTCACTGTAATATTATAGTCAATAAAGTTTCACTTCACTTCTATTCCTCACCATCTTGCCGGCGTCTAAAATGTTCATGAGATCAATGAGAGCTTCCCGGTAACTTTCCACTTCTCCCGGTAGCAACCCAGCCAAGCCCTCCTCCCCCTCTACCTCCAAAGGTACACTAGGAGCGGCGGGGAGGAGAGGAGGAATGAGGAGGATGGAGAGGATGGTAAGAAAGGGGTACCATGAGAGATGATCCATAACGTCCACGCTCCTCCAATGCCAGCGGAAGACTGTCAGTCTGTCAGTCCGTCCACACTCCACTACTGACTGTGATCACTGACCACTATTTAATACAATTTGTATTAATGATGGGTGACCATGACCCGGGTCGTTCGTGAACGATCCGGTTCCTAGAGCCGGCTCTTTGCAGTGAACGATGAGAGCCGGCTCTCGCTTAAGAGCCAAATGGCTCTTTTGGTTCTCTGTGAATTGAATTTTTTAAATAAATGAATGAGCGAATAAGTCTTATCAGTTCAGCAGCATACCTCTTCTTATTGTTGTCTATTGTAATTTTACATTATAGGCCTAAATATTATGATAAATACAATTTTCGCTAATTATTCATAGGGATAGGCCTACATTTGTAAAATATATAAACATCACACATTGTTTCTGGCATTTGCGTAGTCGCCATATCAGTATCTAGTTCATATTATTAATATGGTCTGTGAGCATGATGTAGGAATGAGATTGTAGTGTTCCACTCCTTATTTCTCCACCACGTGCTCTACTATTATACTACAGTGTAGAGATAGACAAGCTGCACCCACCACATAATATTATAAGGTAGCCTCGCCTTGGCTCCAGGTTCACACTCCAGCTACACTAGACACTACCAACATCTCCCCTGGTATAGTCAACAACTACAGCAGTAACCCACGCAGCAACTACACCTCCAGGAGCTTCACTGGCGCCCTAGCTACACCCACGCTCCTACCCTGCCTGACTTGCGTGGCTCTGCCAAGAGATATAATATATTATAATGGGTATTATCACCAAACCAGTTTCCATTCTTGCAAAGCGAATACAGTATATTACGGGCAATACATAGGATTTACTGATCCCGGTTTTATTTGATGTAATCATCATAAGAGGCCAGATGCATGATTGATTGTTCATGGTACCGCCGCTTCGATTATTTAATATCCTCAGTTCTTATGTAATTATTCCTCAAGTGTTAGGGAAGTCAGTAAGTTAGAGATTGTTGTTCACAACTATCAGATTGCTGAGTTTGATACCGGCGCAAGGAAAAGGGCTCTGATACCTATTATATCAATACTGTATTATCATGATATCTATAAACTGGCCAAACGTGCATGAAATATGTTCCATATCATGATATCCTCCATTTATCATGTTAAAAGTAAATTAGCAACTGATTTATCGAGCATTACTGTACAATGTAACATTCTACACCATGAAATATAGGAACTTAATACATCAGGAATCACTTGGTGCCTATATGATGCATCAGCATGAACACAAAATTCTTCACATACACATTATTGTTTTATTGTTATTCGTTTGGCTCATCATACAAGCCTGCCAACCACCATATCCATCTCTCTCTCACTACACCTTTTCAACTTCAAATTAAAAAAGATGAACTTTAAATTTAAAAAGATGACTTTCAAATTAAAAAAACTGACTTTCATATTAAAAAAACTGACTTTCATATTAAAAAAACTGACTTTCATATTAAAAAAACTGAACTTCATATTAAAAAAACTGAACAGCAGAAATAAAAATATTAAAACACTAAATGATAATAAAAGACAGATAAAAAGCCAAAAAAATAATTACAATTATAATTTTGAAATAATTTTGTCTCTAATAAAAATATTAAAAATTAAATTAAAACCTATATGTTGGGGAACCTACTGTTCCCCCACACCGCTTCACCTCCAGCCTCGATAAATTAAAATTTTAATAAAAGTAGGGAGGTCACCACGTGGAGGCAGGGCGAGACTTACCTACCTTTCCTGAGGAGGGGTAGGTCACCGAGGTGCTTTGTAAAAATAACTTCCCAATTCTTGATGTTAGCCACTGTGCAATTGCTGCACCTCATACCTCAATGGTTACAATACTGCCACTGTGCAAAGCTAAACGTTTATATCGCCAGTACATCCTACACCAGCGATTCACTGGCATTGCATCCGCGATGTTTCCCAAGGTTGCAGAAAGGTTGGGGGGATTTCACAACGGTTTTCTTGCCAGCGGTGAACAAGAATGTCAGGGGCAGGTCGACTTAATTTTATTCGGGTTGCGTCATGAAAAGTTGGGAAGGACACCAACTTTTTGTGGCGCGACCTGAACTGCCGGCGAACCACCCAAATCACCGCCAAACTACCCGAATAAGCTTTTTTTCCAAAGTTTCCGTTAATCATGATGGTGTCAGGAGCTTATTCACGCATGTGTAAACTGGGCTTTAGCGTCCTTATCTTCCATTAAGTGGTTCTATGATCTCACACACACACCTCCAATCTTCATGAAGCAATAACACAACACAATTCTATTTCTTGATTTTATTTATAAGGCATTTCTTAATTTCTTCTCATCTTACTACAGAACATAAATACAGTATACACTGCATTTAATATTTCTTGTTAATTTCTTCGTGTTTGCTTTCCCTCATTTCCTTTTTATTTGCTGTAATTTTTCTTTTCTCTTTCCTTTATGTTTGCTGTTCCTCCTTTCCTTCCATTTCCTTCATGCTTGTTGTCCCTCTATTTCTTTTGTGTTTGCTGTCTCTCACCTATACTACCTTTTCCTTAGTCTTACAGGGTCTTCCAAGCCCATTATTTGGCCTCACATCTGTGTTTGCTGGGAGGAGGAGGAGGAGGCCCCAATTCTGTGATGTTGGGGTAAAGGAAGCTATCGAGTAGTAGTAGTATACTATCTGGCCCCACTCTTGTGTTTGTTGGGATGAAGGAAGCTATTGAGCTGATGAGTAGTAGCAGCAGTAGTAGTAGTATACTATCTGGCCCCATTTCTGTGTTTATTAGTAAAGGAATCGATAGAATTAATGAGGGAGGTAGGTGTGCGGGGAGGACTAGCACTGATTACTGACAAAAGCAGGGACTGGGAAAGGGCTATACAGGGCTGGTGAAATGTGGTGGTAGTGTGAGAGGTGGGGTCAGGGAGGATGTGAGAGGTGGTGGTGATAGGGATATCAGTGGCAGTGGAGGTAGTGGTGGCAGTAATATTGGTGGGAGTGGTGGGGTCAGTTGTAATAGTAGTAGCATCTGTACTAGCAGCAGTAGCATCCATAGTAGTAGTAGTAGTAGTAGTAGTAGTAGTAGTAGTAGTAGTAGTACCAGTAGCTGCAGTAGGAGTACCAGTAGCTGCAGTAGGAGTAGGAGTAGCAGAGACGTAATGATTGCCCTTCACATCAATAAGCTGTGATATCACCCTGTGTGCTGCCATCTGGTACATTGCCTTTATCTAAAATTGTAAACAAAAAATAATAATAATATAATAAAACAATTTATTGAAATGTATGCAGCCAATGAACGAAAATTATACACATAATTGAGATAAAATATATGAAACGCATGACTAAGATAATAGGATTGACTGCAATGAGGAGGAGACTGAAGACACTAGTTGAAAAGAGGAGTAATTATAAGATGGGCACTGGACTGGTGATAGGGAGGGTTGAACTTCAGTTTCACCTGTCTGTCCACCTTTGCTGATCTTTTTCGTATTTCATTTACACAGAGATAGTCCAACATACTTTCAAGTCTATTTACACAATATGTTTCCTAAGTCGGGGATTTTTTGTTGCTGCTATCTATTTTGCTTCTAGTGAAATTTATATACTGTATGTGAATATGTGGTGGTCGCTATTATTAATAAACTCATCACCTACATTAAAATTCTTTATCAAGTCTTCTTTTGTTGTAAATACTAGGTCAAGAACATTATTTCCACAAATTGGACTTTGTGTGTGTGTGTGTGTGTGTGTGCCATCACTCTTTAACCTCAGCACCGGAGTATCCATCAGTGGTGTGACTGAATGCCATGATGAGAGAGAAACACAGGGACAGATTGCATGAGAGAGAGAGAGAGAGTGCATGTTCTAACCTCAGCACTGGTGTAACCATAACTACAGTAGTGTGATTGAGTACTGTGATATGAGACAGAGAAACAGATTGTGTGTGTGTGCTATCACTCTTACCTCAGCACCAGAGTAGCCCTCAGTAGCTTGACTCAGTGCTGTGATATCAATGGGAGCATCAGTTTCTTGAGTTGGTACACCTGCCAGCAGTCCCTGCCAGATGTCCTCTCTGCTCTCAGTGTCCGGCAGACCCACCTCTATTACCACCTCTAGGAAACCGGGTCTTAGAAGCGCCTAGGGGGATTAATAAAGATTACGAAGGTTAGATTGTGTTTTGTTTTTCTATACAATTAGAAAAGCTCTTTAGGGGGTAGTAATATGCTTTTGGGTACATTAGTGCTTTGATTTCTCCAACAAAGTATGCCAGGAAACAACAGGATCAGATGAACAAAAACATTGGTGACCTGTTGTTGCTTGGAATAATCTGAAGGAATCAGTTGCTCCAGATTTACCACCAACAAAACTGTACTGTATATTGTCTTAAGCCAGATGTCTTCTTGACTCTCAGTATCTGGCAGACCAGCATCTATTGCTAATTCTAGGAAACCAGGTCTTATAAGTACCAGGGGATACAAAAAAGATTACATGGGGTGAGGTTAGTTGTCTATATTATTACTATACTGTAAATCTCTCATAGGTCATAAATGTATAAAGGCGGGTTAACAACGGATGTTATTGGAGCTCAGCGAGTTAGTGTCTGCTTTGTACTCATACCGATATTAGTTGTTGGTATGGAAATACACAAAAGATTACAGGGGTTAGGTTCTGTTGTGGCTCTGGTATGAGATTTTTTGGATGGGTGTACACTCACAATCCAAAATTCCTAGCTCACCTGACTCAAAGTCTGAGATCTGAAGCAGGCACTTTCTGGATGACAACAGCCCACCCAAACCATCAAAAGCTCACACATATTTCAAATCAAAGGAAGCTTAGGATGGGACATCATCAAGAAACTGTCTGTTCCAGATCTTGGGCTTTGACTCAGGTAGGCTAGAGATTGTCAATTGCAAGTGAACAGTTGGCAAAAAAATAATTGCAACAAAATTTGATGGAACGTTAACTATTTTAATAGCCACAATTATTTGTACGGACTGTAAGCATGTAATACAAAAGAAAATGTATATTTTCCTTCTGTATTATATACTTATGATCTGACAGATCTCAGTGTTGGCAGCAAAGTCAATTACTTCAGTTTCAGCTCTCTCAAATACCATCACTTTACTTTTCCAACATTCACCTTCAGTTTCCTCATTTACACACAGACTGAGACTCGTCCACCACTCTCTGTAAGTCCCTTTCACTCTCAGCCATCAACATAGTGTCATCAGTGACATCATCAATGTGAAAGTCCACGGGTTAGTGAGAATCCTGCCTAACACACTAACCTCATCAACAACATGTGGTCTATTGGTAGCTGCCACCACCATGACACCTCCCTCAGTGTGTGTCAGGAGGGTTAGTAGTTCCGACACCAGGCCCCCTCCACCTCCGTCACCACGGTCTGCACATAGACTGTCCACCTCATCCATGAAGACGAGGGAAGGGGCTGCCTGTCGTGCTTTCACCAACACACGGCTCAGGGTTTTCTCCGACTCACCCACGTATTTGGATAGCACCTCAGAACACTGCAACATACAAGCGCACACAAACGTATGAACGCCAACACACACACTCTCACATACTTATGTACAAATGCAACTTACTATTTTTTAGGAATTGAATTCAAACACATACATAAGATATAAATAAACCTACAGCTAAGGGTGTTATCTGTCTCATTTACATATAGTATTTGGACAGCACCTCAGAACACACACACACAACATGTGTTTTACGGATACAGCACCTAAGAACATACATTGCAATACACATGTACTGTACAGTTGCCCAAGAAAAGACTGCAACAAAATTTACTGGTATGTGGCAATATCTGGCAGTTGCTTCAAAGTAAACACTCGTATTCAACAATGGATCACTCAGAACCTATAACCGGTGTAAGTATGAATGTATTTAGCTGAAGCCAATAACATCCATCCATACAAAGGTTGTAAGTTCTATGATCCATTGATAAAATACGAGTGTTTACTTTGGAGCAGCTGCCAGATATAGCCATACACCAGCAAATTTGGTTGCAGTCTTTTCTTGTGCTACTATACATAAGTCAACACACACACACATACTTATGTAAACACACACACACACACATGTAAAGTGAAAAGGCATAATACAGTAAGTATCCAAATCTGTTTTTTATAACTTGTCAGACTATTAAACAAGCTCCAGTATGTACAGTTGCCCACACATGAAGCTGGTACGCCTCGCTACTTGTGAATTAGATACAACAGGAATGAAAGTGAGTAAAATTTGTAGATTGTTGACAAGCAGACAGTAAAAATATTTTACTGTCTGCCTGTCAACAAACTACATTTTTTTTCACTTTCCTTTCTTTTGTAGCCACCTCACAAGTAACGAGCCATACCAGCTTCATGTGTGGGCAACTGTACAGTCACTAGCCATAATAAGTATTCAGGTATGCTTTGAATAGTCTAATGATGGAGTATTAAACAAGGTCCAGCAAGTATCTATAAAACAGAAAAAATAAGTGTTGTAGTAATTGGTTCACTGGTATGTCAGATGATTCCAAACTTCAACAACGACAACATCAACTTCAACAACACCTGGACATTAATTATGACTCATGACTATACTGTACAAACACCAATATACACACACATAAAATGTACTTTTTTTATGAACTTAAATAATACAAACACATACATATAAACAAACCTACAGCCAAGGGTCTTATCTGTCTCACAAACACTATCATCAACACCACTACTACTCCAACTCACACCCACCTTGAGCGTAAAGAAAGTAAAGCCTGTTTCAGTAGCGAGGGCCCGCACAATCATAGTCTTGGAGCATCCTGGGGGGCCATACAGCAGCACACCTCTCAATGGGTGGTCCTCGGGTGCACTCATGTGTTGTGTTACCAGCCTCTGATAACACACAAATTGATACACACATTTTTAGTTCTTTATATAGATTAGTTTCTGACACATATTAGATACACACTCACACTACCAGGTTTTCTCTCACAAAAACACAGACACACTCATTAATAGTTCTCTACAGTATAGTAAGTTCTCACACACGCACTGTTACCTCTCTAAAACAGGCTCTTTCTCTCTCTCTATCATTTTTTTTATTTTATATTCCGACACTGGACATAGGCTTCATCAAGTCCATTACCATGGCCCAGGTCATCTGCTAGTCACAAACACATCATGACTTCCGAACTGGCACCCAGTCACAGAAGCAAGGAATGAGGGCAATTCCCAAATACAGCAGCTGTTACGGCACCAGCCAGGGTGTTTTACGACGTTTGGTGGTACAGTATAATTTTTCCTCATACACATACAGTACAGAACATACTGTACTGCAAATTGTAAAACTCACAGGCATATACATTAAGCAACATTTAAGGGAGTAGTACAGTGCTGGTACAGTTGGAGCAACTAATTCCTCCAAACTATTTCCAGCAACATGGCATAATAATAGTGGCCTGTTGTTACATTGAATAGCTTGGAGGAATCAGTTGTCGACTTTTGGTGCTTTAGAATGTCTTGAGTCTTTCAAAGAATATATATATGTACCAGGAAACAGGACCAGATTTACAAATGCAATGGTGGCCTGTTTTTGCTTGGAATAGTATGGAAGAATGAGTTGCTCCAGATTTACTACCAACACTGTATATACTACCCCTTTAACATCTTGTAGTCCTTCCTCATACAGGAAATTTTGAAATAATTGGGGAATAATTTTATCTATGCTGAATATTCCAGTGTTCTTTTTCTACTGTATATCAATAATGTAGTTGTGAAACCAAAACTACACACTCACCTGCAGTTTGTCTTTGACTGACTGGTAACCCCAGATGTCCGACCACTTCACCTGTTGATGGGTATAAAAAGGGACATAAATATATATGAGAGAGAGGGAGAGGGAAAAGTGTGTGAAAGTTCAATATGTAATGATAAAATATTACCTCAGTCGGAGAAGTCAAATTTTATCCTAAGATATCAACAGTCATGACACTACGACTAATGTTCACAATGCTCCTAAAATTATGGAATTTGTTATAATCGACAGAAGTGGTGGATACAAGTATTTATTCATTGTATATCGAGGATTTATTGTAATAAGAACATACCATGGCAAGAGCAGAATGGTGGTGACGTAGCATGGTGGGTACAATGCCTGCCAAACCTTCTATCAAGTCTTCTTCAGTTAGACAATATTGTTCCTCTTTTTCTCTCTCACTCTCACATTTCTGCAAGAAAATAATAACAATCTAAGTGCTCACTTGTACCAAAAGTATACAACTAATTCCTTCAAACAATTCCATGCAACAACAGGTCACCATTAGTTTTGTTATTCTGGTCTTGTTTCCAGGCATAATTGGCAGGAATGAAGATGTTTCTGTTATTTCATTATATTGTTATTGACCTGATGAAGCAGTAGCAGAACATTGTCAATTCAGGCTTCCCTTCATATAGTGTTGTTCCTTAATCCATTAAATGCGGGCATTCCGACTCGTGCCACTTTTGTATTGTGGGCCTTTTTCCCGCACTCCCACTCCCGATGTAAACAACACATTTGATGACTAATAATGTGTAAACCACTTACATTACTTGCATAAATGATGCATGATATTAAACCTCTGATTTCCTCATGCAGAATTCACCTGGTAACACTGGTAACCTTTCACATTCTCATAGTTATTTAATGTACATACCTTGAAGCAATATTCTATGAATATTGTAGTTTATCCATCGATTTAATCAAAACAGTATTTACTAAGAAATTAGATTTATTTTATTGATGAATATTAAAGTTTTTGTTTCCTATCCCCCTTCTCCTCTCCCTCTTTGTCTCCTGCTCCCTCTCTTCCTCCCTATCTGTCTCCCTGTTACCTTCCTCCCTCTCTGTCTCCCTTAAACAGGACCATATAGGTGATAACAAACACAAACACACACACACACACACACAAACTACACATTAACTAACCGTGTGTGACTTTTTCTGTACTCTATTGACACAGGCCATCCAAGCACAGTGTATGAGCACACTGAGATCTGCACCGGAGAAACCATAGGCTCTGCTGGCAATGGTGTCTACTTGGTGTGTGTGGAGGAGAGGGTGGAGGGTGGAGAGAAGTTGGGTGTGGGAGGAGGAGAGGAGAGAGTCTTGGGTGGTGGAGCGGGAAAGGTGGTGTGTCGGGGTGGAGTGGTTGTTGTGGGTGGAGGAGTGGCTGTTGTGGTGAAATGAGTGGTGGGGTGTGTGGGTGGTGGAGTTGTTGTGGTGGAGGGAGTGGTGGGGTGTGTGGGTGGTGGAGTGGTTGTGGTGGAGGGTGTGGGTGGTGGAGAGTAGATGGTGTAGTATAATGGAGCGTCGGTGTGTGTCAGGTAGTGGTACCATCACTTCACGGTCCAAACGTCCAGCACAACGTAGACGAGGATGTATGTGTTCACCACGACTAGATGCTCCCACCACCACCACTGGATGATTGGAGGACTGCAAATGTTATAAAATAGTTAAAAAAAAATTGTACAACCGGTACTAGAGGCTCCCAATATCTATCTACCTATCTATAGCTCTGACGCCTCGTTCCCTTTGGGAACTCCTCCCCCACGCGGGTGGTGACGGCAAAAGTGCCTCCAGTTCTCCCTGTTCCAACACTCCCTCCTTACTTGGTCAAGCCCTCCCCTCCCCCTCACGTTTCTCTCCTTTACATACTCTTCCACTCTGTTCTGCCATCTAACTGGTGGTCTGCCTCTCACACCAGGTCCCACAACTTCACTTCCATACACCTTCTTTACAAATTCCTCACCTTGCATTCTCTCTACATGTCCAAACCATCTCAATGTATTACGCTTCACTCAAACACTAGCGCTCACCGTACGGCGACAGTACATGTACCTCCTTCAACTCGTCGTAATTCTGTAACCATTGGTACCAATCGAAAGAGGAAGAGTTGCTTGTTCCAATGGTACTAAAATAATTCATTCGTTCATTGTAGGTTAGGAGTACTGAGCATGCGAAAACAGGCTATTTTACGTGTTTTTTGCTCAAACCCCGGTCCTTTAGGGGTTAATGCAAATATTTTGTCCACACATCCTGTACCCTTTCTGAACCCTCCCTGCTCCTCACTAACTCTAAAGACAGTTTACATACAGTACAGTATAGAGAGAGAGTAGGTTACCTGTATTGTACTGAAGGCTCTGAGGACAGCTGCAGTAATGTCTCCTCCCTTGTGTGTCTTGTGTTGATTCTCACCCACTGCTGGACACAGACTGTCTACCTCATCCAGGAACAGTATTGATGGGGCTCTGTTACACACACACACACACACAAGTACATAAACACAAGCAGATACCCACAGACACACTCACACACATACACACACACAAATAAGTACACACAAACACACACACAGGAAAAATACAAATGAAATTAACATTGAGAATTAGTTAATGTATATTTCAGAGCATATCTTTTTTCTATTAAGGAAGGTGAGGACCAAAGGGAAGAAGCCTACCTAATGGAGGTAATACTAGTATGGTACAGTGTTGGTAAATCTGGAGCAACTGACTCCTCCAAACTCTTACAAGCAACAAGCCACCAATATTTTTATTAATCTGGTCCTGTTTCCTGGCATACTTTGGAGGAATCAAGGCACTCTAATGAATAGAAATATACTATCCCCATTATGTCCACTTTTGTGAAACAAAAAGAGGAGGTCCAAAATGATGTCCAATTTGGTTCAATAACCAAGACACACTGGAATTGAAGAAGCATAAGTCATAGTTTGGTAGAAAGGAGGAAATATGGAGGCAGAGAATGTGTGTGTGTTCCAGAGATGATTAGTTGTGTTATATAAAAGACAGAGAGTGCCAGTTAACTCTTGCATACCGGCCTTTCCATTGCAAAAAGGACTATCTGTGGTGTTGACAATGGTGTGGTACTGGTAGGATGACTCCACAGACACACTATTGAGTCATTGTACTGGTATCTCACCATCGTTAACATCGTCAACTCTGAAAAACACACACACAACCCCCCAATGCAATAGTTAACCAGTACTCTCAGTCTTTCATGTACCGGTACTGTACACAACATGTCAACTCTGCAACACACACACACACACCCTCCCTAATACAATAGTTCACTGGTTGCTCTCTCTCTCTCTCTCTGTGTGTGTGTGTGTGTGTGTGTGTGTGTGTGTGTGTGTGTGTGTGTGTGTGTGTGTGTGTGTGTGTGTGTGTGTGTGTGTGTGTGTGTGTGTGTTCCAAAGCTGACTATAATTGTGATTTATGAAAGTACTGTAGTTATATTACCTGTGAATGGCCATCTTCACCCTTTTCGCGACCACCTCCTCTGGACTAGCGTTGTTGTTGTTTTGTGTGAGGTGTGTGAGAGTGAGAGACACTAGTGATATCCCTTCCTCCTCTGCCACCTGCCTCACCATCAATGTCTTGCCTGTGCCTGGGGGGCCACACACCAAAACACCCCCACAACACCCACCCAGTAGTGGCTTATCTGAAATGGTGGTGAAAGAAAAAAGAAAGAAATGAGGGAAAGTATATGGGTGAAAGATACACCAACACAAACCCACAACACCCTCTTTGTAGTGACTTGTCAGCAATAGTTGTAAATCAATGAATGAAGGAGTGTAGCAAAACATGAAAGAAAGGAATGAGTGAAAGATATACAAACCACTATCTCTCCTACAACATCCTCCAAGTTTTGGCTTGTCTGTAATGTTGGGGAATGATGAATAAATAAATGTGTGATGCAATGAGTGAAAGAAAGGAATGAATAAAAAAGAGGAATGAGTGAAAGATACTGTACAGCATACAGTATACTGTATAGGTATACCAACACACCCCTGCCACTCCACCACCCCTGTAGTGGCTTTTCTGTGGAAAGAGGTAAGGGGTGAAAGAAAGGAATGAATGAGGGAATGTAGTAATGAATGAAAGAAAGAGCAGGTTGTTGAGATTGGTATAGAATGAAGAAATGAAGGAAGGGATGAAGGAAAGAAATAAGGGAATGTAGTGATAAGTGAAAGAAAGGAATGAAAGAAAGAAAGGAAGGAAGGAATCATATTATGAAATGAATGAAAGAAAATTAAGTGAAAGAAAGCAAGGACTATTGCTATAGAAATAAAACTCTGTATGGAATCAGAGATAAGAATATCACATACACTTTTAACCCCAAAATGTGCTCCTGATAGTGTAAAATAAATAATTATATTCCATTACTTTTAACATGGCAAAAATGTACCGCTTCCCTTCTATGAAGGAAACAACAGGACCAGATGAACAAAAATACTAATGATGGCCTGTTGTTGCTTGGAGTACAATAGTTTTTTAAAGGAATCAGTCCATCGATATAAGATGAAGGAATTTAGCACTATCCTTTCGACACGGGCTCAGTAAATGACTTAGTCTGCATGGCAATGAATAACAGAAGCCTGGGAAACAGCTTGAATTCGCCCATCAACACCTTGACTCCTACGAAATGCACAAATTCCTTCCGCATAGAGGCAATGACACAAAACTCAAGTTACCAAGGTTGAAGAAAAAAAGCAAGTAATTTAAATACAGTTAACGAAACATGTCCTGTATTTTGTCTTGTTGGAAATGTACTGTAACTAAACAGAACCATATTTCGCCTTTAAAACATCATATAATTGTAGAAAAAAAGGCTGGAGATCATCAATACCAGTAATTTATTGGCAGTAAGCAAGGCAGTTGAAAAAAACCTAAATTGTTGTACTCCAAGCCCTGGTGATGTCAGAAAATCCAGATCTAGGTGGAAAAACCTATGAGGGACATCACTGAGTGATACAGTAATGGTACGGTACTTAATATTAGTGTGTGTGGCTCAGTGTATCTGGAGGGCCAGACAATAAAAGCAGCTCGACTCTCGCGGGCCAGATTACAATGCAAATAATGCTTTGCATTGGGGGCCAGATAAGGACCAGAGGTTGCCTGCCCCTAGTCGAAAGGAATGAAAACTATTAAATACTTTAATAAACTATATTATATGACACAGTAACATTTTCTCACCTTTAAATTATCCTTCCTTGGGAGAGATATGCGCATTAAGGGAGTAATAGTACACTTTATTAACCCCTTAAATAATTAAAACAATTGAATACTGAACTATATATTGTACGGTACAAGTAAAATGTTCTTACCTTTAAATGTTCCTTCCTTGAGTTGACTGAGTATGAGTTTTTTGAGAGAGAGATATGCATTATCTTCACAGTACTTCTGTCTCCCTATCGTTTCCGGCACCCTCTTCAAGTATGACTGTCGCACATCATCATAGGGTACGACCGGAGGCCGTATCACGACTCTGGTGTTCTTCCCGACACGAAACCACACCTTGTTGTCATCGGTGTTGTGTGTTATGTGTAGTGTACCTCTATCACCACTACTACTATCACCAACACCACCACTATCAACAACACCAACACTGCCACTATCACTACCATCACTAGCCTCTGCTTGCAATCTTCCTCCACCACTACTGCCATCAACACCACCACTACTTTGGCCAGGGGGCAGTGTAATATGTAATTTTTCAACATTATCACCACCCCCACCATCATCACTATCATCACCACCAGTACATCGTTTGGGAGTGGAGGTGACAAAGTTGGAGTTTATGTGTGTGTGTTCCAGTGAGGAATCACCAACTTGTATTTCATCCACAGTCACAAGGAGAGAGGAAGAAGTTGTGTTGATGGGTTGGAGGTTGGACAAATTGTGTGTATCTGTGTGCTGGAAGCTGGATGAATTTTGTGTATCTGTGAATTGGAGGTTGGACAAATATTGTGCATCCGAAAGCTGGAGGTTGGACAAATTGCGTGTGTCCGAAAGTTGCAGTTTGGATAGGTTTTGTGTGTTAGTTAATTGAAGGTTGGTCAAATGGCGTGTGTCTGTGGATTGGCGGCTGGTTGAATTTGAAAGCTGGAAGCTGGACAAATTTTGTGCATCTATGAGCTGGAGGTTGGATGAAGTTGGTGTGTTTAAATGATGAAGGATGGATGAATCGTGTGTCATATCTGACAGCTGGAGGTTGGAAAAATGGTGTGATGTGTTGGACAGCTGAAGGTTGGATGAATTTGACAGCTGGAGGTTGGACGAATGGTGTGTTGTGTCGGACAGCTGGAGTTGTGACATACTTTTCGTGAGGGATGGGGAAGAGTTGTCACATTTGTCCCATGTCACCAATAACTCTGATGGTACACTCACACTCCCATCACTGGTTGACATGATCATATTCTTGTTTACCTGGTAAAATGAAAGAGAGAAACACCTTGTATGTATTCAATATCTTTAATGTTTATTTGAGTATTAACATATTAACTTACTATGAGAAAAGAAATAAGTAATATTAGTAGTTGGCAGCCGAGATATTGTGTTGGAAGGTGAGCCAGCTGCCAGGGAGAAGGAATCTTGTACTAACCAAAGTCACATACTAGACAAAAAAAGCCAGGAACTTGAGGCCTGGATCAGTGAACAAACAGAGATATTTGAGTGTCTATTGAGTATCATGTGAGAGGTCAATGGACTAGAAGCCATACAGTAATGTCTTGTCTTGTACTGGTTTTATGGGTGTGTTATGTACTGTTTGTAATGAATCTGTTTATAATAAACCCTCTATGTTCATTATGCACCCATATACCTAGTGGTGAATAATGACGGTTTATTGTACACCAATTCATAGAAAGCAGTATAATACACACCCATAATGACAGTGGATAATTAATCAGGGTTTACTGTACCGTGTATAAACTGTGTATTGTATACTGTATAATTTAATACATGTTAAGGAATTTATTTGCATCTATGTTTGTTCATCGTTCAACACCAGTCAATATGGTCCAAAGTCAACTTGACACTGATGGTCAGGAGATGAAATCCTCTTAGGTGAGGGAGATAGTTGAAGAGTTGAAAGGGACTGACTCAGGACCAACATGGCAGAAAAAACAATGATTAAATACTTGTATGCACCATTTCCTTTTACACTCAGTCACTCATTGAAGACCACTAAATATTTTCCCAGACTTCTGTTATTCATTACCACACAGATTAAATGACTTACTTAGCCTGTGTTACAAACATAGAGCAAAAATATTCAACTCAAATTGATGTCCGAATGTAGTACCCACATCACTGTAGGAAATACTTAACCCACCCCCACCCCACAGGGATGATTGCTGGACAGAGACAGAGAGACAAACACACACAGTCAGCTCACCATACTTTCCTCAGTCTATATCATCTTCCTTTCCTTTGGAGTTCTCACACAAACTGCCTTCTATCTATCTATCTATAGCTCTGACGCCTCGCTCCCTCCGGGAACTCCCCCCAAGGGTGTGGCCACGGCAGAAGAGTCTCCATCTTTCCCTGTTCCAACACTCCCTCCTTACTTGGTCCAGCCCTCCCCTCCCCCTCACGTTTCTCTCCTTTACATACTCTTCCACTCTGTTCTGCCTTCTTTATCCTGTATCTTGTATCCTGTAACTTGGAACATCTTCTCCTTGCCAGATGATGAAGGTAGGTAAACCAGAGACAGAGAATGACAGATATACAGTAAGATGGACAGAAAGACATAGGCAGATGGAAAAATAGACAGACAAACAGACAGATACAAATAGACAGGCAGACAGACATACATAGATAATCCACTCACCATACTGTCTCCAGGATTCAGTATCTTGTATCCAGTAACTGTGAATATCTCCTCCTTGCCAGATAATGATGGTAGGTAAACAAGTGACCCGATGGTTAGGGTGAAAGGAGCACCCAGTGGATAGTCAGCGTACAGGAGTCGCTTCATCTGCTGACTGTACTGTTGTGCTTCCTGTGTGTTGTTGAGTGTCCTATTAGCCTGCTGACTGTACTGTGTCATATCTGTCCTGCTGAGTGTATTCTGCAGACTGTATTGTGGTGTTTGTGTTCTGCTGAGTGTCTTTCTGGCTTGCTGACTGTCCTGTGTTGTCTGTGTCTTACTACCAGGGGTCAGCACCACCTCACTGACACACACTACACCTCTTGTCATCTTCCTGATCCACACCGAGGAGTGGTTTTGGATTCCAGGCAAGTACAACTCAGAACCTGAAATAACAGCACCAGTAAGGATGATGATGATAATAATAATAATAACGATAATCTTTCTGGAGCAACAGATTCCTCCAAACCATTTCAAGCAACAACAAAGGTCCACCATTATTTTTTTTAATCTGGTCCTGTTTCCAGGCTTTATTCGAGTAATCAAGTTGCTCTATATGAGAAGTGTAATATAACCTTTTTAATCTTCCCTCACTCCCACATCACACTCTCTCCTCCAGCCTCACACTCCTCCACTCCCCATCCTTTGTTGTGCATCCCTGTCACTCCCATCACATCCACTCCTCCATTCTTAAAACATTCAATCATCTCTCACCTCTTTGTCCTTTCAACCATCCCATTCAATTTCTTTTTCGTTGCAACTCCTTTTTTGGTAATTGTATAGCCAATAATCTTCCCTCACTCACTCTTGTAATGCAGTTTAGCTTCTCCGATGCCAACACACTCATCGGGTATGGCCAGGAAGGCAACAGATATACACTGTTGTCCACCACCACTACTTCCATCATCACCACCATCACCACCACACTGCCACTCTACCACCACGGGGCTGTATGCTGTTACTCCACACCGCACCAGGTCCCTCTCGTTCAGTAGTATCAGTCTGTAGTGCAACGCGGCTGATATCTTCTTCAACCAATCTGCAATGCAATGAATTATAGTATATTATATTAGGCCAGATTCAAGAACATTTGTGGTGCATGCGATGGCTCTATAGTGTGTCCATAGATTCATCGTATCGGTACCACGCCATCATCAATACCATCAATGTTCCCGTTTACAGCCCATTATCTTATGCAACAGGTGCCAGCAATGTAAACAGATTAATCAAAGTACATTATATTTGTTGTCACTTTATCTATTTTCAAGTACAAGGCAGGGAGAGCTGCCAGAGGATAGAAGGAGAGCCATAATTGTACCGTTGTATAATGGTAAAGGAAGTAGGGATAAGTGTGGTAGCTATAGGGGAATGAGCCTTCTTAGTGTACCGGGGAAGGAGTATGGGAAGGTCCTAAGGGCTGTAATTTTAAAACCTTTCGCCAGGGCTGGCATTGGCGAACGCCAGGCGATCAGCAATTTCGTACTATTAAATACAGTGAGTGATCACCGGGCGCTTTATCGCCAGGGCTGGCGATGGAATAGCCTGGTGAACGTAAATCCGAGTAAGCCCTCCCTTTCCCATGAATGACAAACATTTTTTCAATTAAATATAAACATTGTGCACTATAATTTTTATTGGTGTATGGAACCAGCACAGCTGTTTGCTATAGAATACCTATCAAGGTAGCTTTGGCCGTATCAGGCCTTTTTGTGGAGGCTGCAGCAAGTATTTGTGTGCCTCTCATGTCAAAGTCATCCTTGATTTTAAGGACTTTGGTTTCATGGTGTATGTGGTCCGTAGGTGTGGTAGCTGTGCAGCCTATGATTATCCTTATGGCTCTATCATGTATGGTCAGAAGGCGTTGAGATGAGTCTTATAAAAGTAAATGAGGATAATGAATGAAAAAGTGCAGTAATTATAAAGTAACAAAAGTGTCAGTTATAGGACTGTACTAACCAGGTTCAGGCTCCAGAGGTCTTAGTGGTTCTACCCTCTCCTCTACTTTCTTCTTTTTTCCCTTCTTTGTTTTTTTCCCTCCACTTGCTGTTGTCTCCTCTTTCGTCCCAACAGTGGTCACGCATGTAAACAGAGACAACCCTGTTGAGTTGAAGGAAATATATGATGCAACATTTACTGACCTTGCCATTCATCTCCTCTATGTTTATGTTCACACAATTCCCTAATAGAAGATTGATATAAAAGGTACTCTCAAGCTTTCATTTATACAACTAGTCAGTTTTGAAACACATACATTTACAACTTCCACTGTGGCCCTGGGGGGCTGACTTTATTTTGTGAATATTAACCATTCCCCACAGGGCTAGAATAAAGATTGTTGCAGAATCTGGTCACTTTCTAGTGGATTTGAAGAGATCTGCCAACAAGGATTAAAAATCCATGCGAGGTGTACTGCAACCTGAAGCTTCTTTTTTTCACTGTTGTGTGGACCACTAGCACATGGGGGTGCATTTTCCTTTGCATGCAGCAGTGTAAACTCCCTCCCCCTTATGGTCCCTTCAGGGCTGGTCTCATGGAAGGTGCGGCCCCACTTGTAGCTCTTGTGGTAACGTGGACTTGGGCCCACAGCGCTGGATGTGAGATCAAAGACCTTCCCCCGCAATCTCAGGCCCCCAGACTCCCTGGTCCAGTAAGCTCTAGTCTCATTTCCCTGGGATGTGCTTCGGTAGCCCAGGCATATAGGGCCAGCCCATCTTTTATTTTAATTTGTTTTTTCACTGTGACCAGAGCATACCATGTATCTGTGAGGCAGGCCATTCTGCCCCAGGAAAACATCAACAACAATAACAACTTCCAGTACTTTCACATGACTGGAACACACACACACAGGATTTTGAGGACAGCAGATGTCTGTCTCAACAGCTCCAGCAGAAGTCATCACTACGGTACCTATTTTGTTTAGTTATGGATTTGAGTCAAGCTTGTGTTTAATTGGTCACATAAAAGTAAATGTGGATAATGAGTGAGAAAATGAAGTGATTAAAAATTAACAGAACTGAAAATCCTGTATATACAAATACTGTAGGTAAGAACAAATGGATAAATGCACACACACACACTCTCTCTTTCTTTCTACATCCAACCATCTTTTCCACCTTATTAGTTTGACTTATGTTCCTTTCAGCAACTCAAATGAGCTGAAACAAAATTTAGGACCTCACTCTTAAATCACAGGTACAGATATTCTACTGGGCTATTGCATATGGTAATAGTGCAACCAAATAAACATCAATACTGTACATGGATAAATATCAGAGAAATGTCTGTAGGCTACTTTCCTATGTATGAATGAATGGACCGTATGCAAGAATATCTGTGGTGTTGACGATGATGTGGTACCGGTATGAAGACTCCATAGACACACTACAGAGCCATCCATTGTACTGGTACCATGCCATCAATACCACCGATATTATTGCATATGGGCCCGATATTTCATGATACTGTACCCCCATTGATATTTCCTGTTCAAAAAGTACCCACCAAGAATACGTAAACACTGTCAGCTTATGTTTTCACCATCCTAAAGATCATATGTAAGAATATCACTGGTGTTGGCAATGGTGTGGTACAGGTACAGCCACGAACTAAAGTTTCACCACCCCTTTGGCTGGCACGAAAATGAACAAAGTGTTAAATATACACTGTATACTGACTGATCGGACAAACTGGTGTATCTGGTTGGTAATAAGACAAGGTGAGCTTCATTTTCCATGACTTCCAGTTTGTGGTTTGTGAAAATGAAGCTCAAACTGTTTCATTACCAACTCGATACAGCAGTTTGTCCAATCGTTCAGCATATCTTTAACACTGTCTTCGCTTTCCTGTCAGCCAAGGTGGTAACGAAACTTTGGTTCCCGACTGTACGTTGGCTCTGTGGTGTGTCTATAGTCATAGTACCAGTATGGTAATACACCACGATGTTCTTGCATATTATGGTTTTGTATATGCTCACTGTACTGTATATAATGTACACAAAATATCACCCACCAAGAATATATGGATGCGTGAATGTCCTTTGCGAGAGTTGGTGGCATTCTACAGAGTGTATTTCTTTGGCAGAGAAAGGCACTAGAGCAGAGCACTTGAGACAGGGAAAGTATTGGTGGTCACATTCTGCCTCCACACTCAACATCATTATCTGGAATTATGTTTCATATTGTAGGATATTATTTTATACTAAGAGGTGTTAGTTTGTTTTGGTTACATAGAATTTATAATTAGTACTCTCACTGCCATATAATATAAGGTAATGTTGGATACTGCACAATACTTGTATTTTGTACCAAGATGTGATAGAGATGTGTTAGTTTGTTTTGCTGACCTAGCAATAATTATCATTCGTTATTATCATTCATTATATCATTCTAAACCCATGTTTCAACCCCACTCTTTCCCTTGGAATTGTTAAATAGATCATTCACGTTACTAAAGGGTTTGCCAACGAGACTTACTACGTTGACGTTTTCTGTAGGCGTTTAGTCTATTTCTATATTCAAGTTGCACTGTACACGATGATTTTACCTGGTAAATTACTTGCTAATATTACTAAGCAAGTGATTTACTATTTGAGCAATGCCAAGCTAGTACTTAAATATATATAATGTAACAGATTATTTGTTTAATTACTTACAACTACAGAGACCTGGTATCACCGCTGCCAGAGTCAGTACACAATTCAAACTAAGCCAGTTTATGCATTCTTGCTCTGCTATATATTTTTTAAAATACCTGTATATACATATGCAGTGACAGATAGTGACTCAAAATCAATTAAATTATATATAAAATGTGAAATGAGAGTAAATATTGAAAGAATTACCATTATTGCGTACGGTTCTTCTACCTTCATTACCCACTTATTTAACTAGACCATTCTAAGACTATTTTCTTCTATGGCATTTCCTCTGCAAATGCCCCAGTTTGAAATTAGCCTGACCTTACCTGACCTAACCAACCTAACCTAGACTGCATCAGACTACTGGGACCTAACCTGAGCAAACTTCCGGGACCTAACCTGTACAAACTACCAGGATATATTCATGAGAAAGTACAATAAATGTCTGGGGCAAAATACTGGGACCCAGCCGGATCTGGCAACACTGATGCAAAACGGTAATTCTTTCAATATACACTAAAAATGTGATGTGAACAGATTAGTTAAAAACACACTATTATACATTTCATTCTGAAACCTTCGAGTCGAACAGACATTATGGATAAACATTTGAATATTACCATACTTTGTTATATGCCCATACAACAATACATTTATCAATTCAACATAATAATATTAACTCACATGTCACGTTGAAGCCGCGACCAGTGCTGCCAGGTCGATTTGCCATATTACCCTGCGTTAGCCCTTAATATTACCCTGTTTGATTAGAAATTACCCTGTTTCTTATCCAATATATATATATATATATATATATATATATATATATATATATATATGAAATTAAACTATACATACGGTATGAATAAAGTGTACACACCTATACACTTAATTGCGTGCTGTTCCTTTAATCAAGAAGCTCCAATGTTCCTAATGATTTTTTTTTTTTTTTTTTTTTTTTTTTTATATTAACAAAGATGAGGACAAAGGCCACAGGCCCGCTTACCGTCCTCATCTACATAGTACAGTGAGAGAGTGGTCCAAAATCATGTCCAATTTCGTTCATGTTAGTTTATTCTTGGTCAGATTTATATATTTGGTCTGTTATCAGCGTCATGTGGGGATTTGTAATTTTGAAGGACGAAGGTATCTGAAGTTGATCTTTCAAAGGTTCTTTTGGCATGAATCATCCCAATCAAGGTATCCGTGATAAGTGAATTTCTTTTATTTGTTTTTAATAGATTTATTTGAGAGAAGACTCGCTCTATACTGGGACACTTGAATGTGGTAAATATACCGGTAACAGTTTCATGATCAAATTTCCTACCAATGGAAACAATGGTGTGCCATCATCTTTCTTCAAATATTTTACTTATTTCTAAAACTTCCAAACACTGGTGTCGCTCTTCACATTCAATTCTGCGTTTCGAAGAAAACGCCACTCATAATCAATGGTGTTTAATTCATTCTCAGCCACAAGATTTGGGAACTTTGATGCTAAGGTAGCAATTGATGGGATGGTTTTCAAAAGAATAGACTGAGGATCCAATGCCTTGAGGAATTCCAGTAATTGGTCTGAAAGATTATATCTCTGTAGAACCTACGTTGCACTCTCCATATAAAAATCAAAACATACACTGGACTGGTGAAATTACCCTGAAATTTTGCCCATTTCGGAACTTCTACCCTGTTACCCTGCTGGCGCTCAGATTACCCTAAAACAGGGTAATTACCCTGCACCTGGCAGCACTGGCCGCGACCGACAACTCTACTCAAATTGTAAACAAAGCCGGAGGTGGACTTGTTTTATATCTTTCCAACGGCAGCACATATTTAGAAAAAATAAATCTACCCTTTCTAATTATTAGTTTATTTTATGAGTTCAATTAGCATTAATATATTCTTTTAATGTATGCATTACCATGCCCCCACCGCCGCCGCCGCTGCCACCCCGCCGCCGCCGCCCTGCCGCCGTTGCCACACCGCCGCCGCCTCGCCTCCGATGCTGCCGCCGCCGCCGTCGTTTTTTAATAATTATTATTATTATTTTTTTTAATAATGTATATATATTTTATTATTATTATTATTTCTGTTTTTATTTATTTTTATTTTTTTGTCGTCGTCGCCGCCGCCGCCCCGCCGCCGCCGCCCCGCTGTCGCCGCCACCGCCGCCGCCCCACCGCTGCCCCATCGCCGTCGCCGCCGCCGCCGCCCCACTGCTGCCCCATCGCCGTCGCCGCCGCCGCCGCCCTGCTGCCGCCGCCGCCGCCGTTATTTTTAATAATTAGTTTTTTTATATATATATATATTTTTTTTGTAATAAATAACTTTTTTATATATATATATATATATATATATATATTTTTTTTTTTCGTCATTGTCGTCGCCGCCGCCGCCGCCGTTGTCGTCGTTATTTATTTATTTATTTACTTTTAATAATTAGTTATTATTTGTTTTAATAAATTATTTGTATATTTTTTTATTAATTTTTTTTTTTTTTTTAAATAATAATTATTATTATTATTATTTCAATAATTAGTTTTTTTTTTTTTTTTTTTGAATAATATATATATATATATATTTAATATATATTATTTTTTTTATTAAGTTTTTTTTTGTAATAATTATCTTCTTTTTTTTATCATTTTTTTTTTTTTTTTTTTATTTCATTATTATTTTTTTTTTCTTCGTCGTCGCCGCCGCCGCCGCCACCCCGCCGCCCCGCCGTCCCCGCCGCCGCCGTCCTACCGCCGCCACCGCCGCCCCGCCGCCGCCGCCACCCCGCTGCCGTTGCCACCCCGCTGCCGTTGCCACCCCGCCGCCGCCCCGCCTCCGCTGCCCCACCGCTGCCGCCGCCGCCGCCGCCGCCGCCCTGCTGCCGCCGCCGTTGTTTTTAATACTTTTTTTTTTTTTTTAATAATATATATATATATTTATATGTATATATTTTTTTTAATTATTTTTTTTGTAATAAATAACTTTTTTTTGTTATTATTATTATTATCCTCGTCTTTCCTCCTCGTATACCGGACTCTGGAGTCACAGGCTTATTATTAATTACAGTGCCTTCTTCGGACTAGAAGATCTACTAATTTTATATGAGTTGCCTTCTCGGTGTGCCAGACGTACGGCAAATTGTAAACAAAGTTAACAAACCTAAATAACTTAATCGCTTCCCCCCTCATGCGAGAGAGAATGAATGTCTTATTAAAAGGAAGGAAGAATGAATAGAGTAGTGCAGTATACTAAAAACAATGTAGAATAAAAAAAAAATTATGACACCAAAGAGGTGTAGATGGAAAGGCGAAATCGCACAGCAAAGATGCAATTTTACAAAATTTAACATCCTCTTTTTGCCCCACGTCCATTTCTTTCTTATCTTCTAATTTAATTGCTCATATAAAATATACTCTAATATACTTTATTGAAATGCTTCATAGGAGACATTGGAATCAATACACCATGAGTCGAGTTGCTTTGGGTAGCCTATATATTATAAGGAATTACTGCAGTCAACTTAATTTATGTAATTACTGATTCTGCTAATAATTTGCTTATACTGTACATAATCCAATTATGCTAACAACTGTGTAATATGTACCATAAACATTACTGCAGTTTACTTTAAGGCCCCTCAAGGAGGTGATAGGTAATAATAAAAACAAACAGTAAACAGTTAAGCTAGCGAAAGAGTGACGATGTAAACAGACCGTGGTATGGCAGCTTTTTTTTTTTTTATTGGAGGTAAATCTACGAAAACTAATTATGATCGACCTCTTATGTCTTCATTATTGTTTACATTTATATACAATGAATGTAATTATCATATATTTATTTTTTGTCTATACATGCATCAAAAACGTAAATAAATGTACAGCTAGCATCCGATATGGCAAATAAATAAAATAACGGAGGAGGCGGTTCTCAAGGTGACTTCAATGCACCGTGATACCGGCAGGATGTCTCCTCCCTACACACAATAATGAGCCATTGTACCAATACTATGTCGTCGTCAACACCACGTATATTCCTAAATACGACACAATGTATCAATGACTGACTCTCACTGGGAGTAACTGCATAATATGTTTCCATCTAGGCACAACTGCGTGTGTGCGTATGTGTACGATATATTTTCCATTCAAGAGGTGTGCATGGTTTGTTGATTATACCAAGGATTTTAGTACTGGGAGAAAGATAGGCCACTCGATCTTATTTTCGTGTCATCACCATGGCTGGGTTGGACGGTGGCGCCTCTAGCGGCCAGAAAGAATCAACACTTCAGCTCCCGTCTGCTTTCTTTTATTCAGTTTAATTTTAAAATCAGATTTTCTTTAATAGTAATGCACAGGACATCTAATACTAATTATTTGACTGTAGAATGAATAATTATATTCATTGTGGCCAAATTACATAATACATTACGATAATTTCTTCGACAAAGCTCCAATTTATTGCTAAAAAAAACATACTTGTAACTACCATTTACGTTCAGTAACTCCAGTCTCCAATGTGCGATAATCCTTACCTGTTTATGACCTTTACAATGTTGTTCTTCATCTATGTTTTGGTGTAAAAGTACCACAAAAAATATATTAAAATATCATAATATAATAAAACCTTAAAACAATGAGGTGTAGCCGTCAACACTGTTAAGCCCGTGTCACACGAGAGATATTTTCTGGCATCTTTTGGTATTTTGCTACCAACTGATGCCCGTACTGGTAGGAAAAAGTGCGCGTGTGGTCTTATACAAAACGAGTGAAATCATGATGAACTTGTCAGGAAATTATATCACTCATCTGTGAAGCGTGGGTGTGTGTTGCCACCACTTCTCCCGCACTCCTTCCCCCCCCTATCCTCGGTCTCGATTCACCCTATAGCTCAAGGTCAAGGGAATATAGGCCTAACCTGCCCTGTCAACTTGTGTGACTATCTCGTTTTTAGTAATAACGAGTTATCCACTAGCTTCAACAGTCATGCCAGGTGGTGCATTTACAAAACAGAAGGCCATATCCTTCGATAGAAAGAAGGAAGATGTTTCTCGAATAGATAAAGGAGAAGGAAACACCAGAGTACAGTATGGCTAATAAAATGTAAACAATCGATATCCCGTTATTTTCCCCCTTCCCCCTACCACCTAGACCACTACCACGCATGCGTGATTTGTTATCTTTACAAGCGCGGGTTGGAGACTTGGAGTGGTTGCGTATCACTACATCATTCTTGTTTTTATTAAACAGTATTAAATAGCTACTCTGATACGTCCCACTATACGATCACGGCAAGAAATAAACTCATCTCTTCACCACACAAGGTAAATAACATTTAGGTATATTATTTACACATCACTACATACCTATTTATGTAGATATATCTGTATTTTGTGTTAATTTTTGTACAAACACTTTTTTTTTGTTTTTTTATTTTTATTTCGTACCCCTCGTAAAAATTCGTCGCAATTACGGTCAAACCGCAAATACGGACACCCTCTCCCCCCTATTAGTCCGAAATAACGAGGTTCAACTGTACATCTCACAATGAGATGCTACAACATCCCTGGACCAACCAAAATTTGCCATTTATCTCGATAGTGAGGAATCACTCTATACTGTGTGGACTGCGGCGTCGTCTGCAGCTCCTATATGTAAACAAAGATGCCCGTACTGGTGGCAAGAAGA
Source organism: Petrolisthes manimaculis (assembly GCA_034508575.1). NCBI lineage: Eukaryota > Metazoa > Arthropoda > Malacostraca > Decapoda > Porcellanidae > Petrolisthes > Petrolisthes manimaculis. Next base: position 47,570 of record JAWZYT010000052.1, read on the forward strand.
CGAACATGCGCGTCTTCCCGTTTACTACCAGTACGAGCATCTTCCTACCAGTACGGGCATCTTTTCCTACCAAAATACCAAAAGATGCCAGAAAAAGTGTCCGTGTGACATGGGCTTTACCACCACTTAGTGAGAGACTGGCAAGTGGCAACTTCTTTGTTTACTATGAAATCTGTTACATGTTCACGTGCTCAGCAATTTGACAACAATGAATGTACAGTAATTATTATTTCTAGAGTCAAATAATTAGTATTAAGGAACATGTGTGTTACTAGTAAAGAAAATCAGACTTAAAAATTTATCAGGATAAAGGGAAACAGGCGGGAGCTGGAGTGTTGATTCCCGTTGGCCGCTACAGGCGCCACCGTCCGAGTCAACACCCAAACAGTGACGACACGAAAATAACATTGAGTGGCCTATCCTTCTCTCAGTAGTAAAAACCTTGATGGTACGCTGGCTGGAGGTGTGTGTGTGTGTTTGTTGTACAGCTCTCTCCATTCTTCGGTAGGCAAACAGGATATGTGTGTGTGTGTGTGTGTGTGTGTGTGAGGTTTTGACCCACACACACACACAGGTAGTAGTACATACATCCCAAGATGAGAGTTTGGACTGGTCTAGCTCCCTCAGTATTGGGGTTGCATTTGTGTGTTGTGGTTGAGAGTGAAGGTTGGTTGGGGAGCCGTTATAATCTTCACGACTTCTTAGAATCATAAGGTCAGATTTATATAACAGCAATGATTTAAGAGAGAGAGAGAGAGAGAGAGAGAGAGAGAGAGAGAGAGAGAGAGAGAGAGAGAGAGAGAGTTTCATACTAAACTTACGTTACACAAAACTGGTTATACTTATGTTGATATACTAAAATTTTGGTATACCACTTATACTATTACTACTGCTGCTACATATTACTACTACTAATAATAATACTAATAATGAGAGAGAGAGAGAGAGAGAGAGAGAGAGAGAGAGAGAGAGAGAGAGAGAGATACACACACACAAACGCCTTTTGGTCATGATTGTCCATAGCAAATCACACACACACATCTTTTTATTATAATTACGTACTGTTCACAGCAATTCACACACACACAATTTGTTATCATTACTATTCATAACAAAACATACACACACACACACACCTTTTAATCGTGACTGTTCTGTTCATATTGGATAAATACTGTATTTCATATCCTCAGCAAGTTACTGTTATATAGGAGCGCATCGATTCCTCCAAAGTATGCCAGATGAACAAAAATAATGATGACCAGTTGCTTGGCATAGTTTGGAGTATGCAGTTGCTCCAGATTTACCACTAAGATGAGGATCGGCTCGATTTAACATTATTAGTTTAAAGTGATAATGTGTGTGTCTACAGCATTCGAATGCAAGATAACTGAACCACATCAATGACTTAATTTTGACTGAATTATTGGTAAGCAAATTATAAACCGTATGCAAAAATAGCCTTAGTGTTAATGATGGTGTGGTACTGATACGATGGCTCTGTAGTGTGTCTATGAAGCCATCGCACAGGTAGTCTATTCCGCTGTAACGTCAGGAGATCATTACTACTCAAGGGTGTATAGTTGACTATCAATACTAGGCACGGTTTTATTCAGTGAATATAACTAGTGGTAGAGAGTAGACCCAAGCACATAGAAGGTGACAACCGATGCGTTCTTGGCTTGTTGCCTGCCTGGGATGCCCGTGGGATTCCTGTCGTGTTGCTAGAGTTCATGAGCGTTGTTTGTGAATCAGGAACGTTGACTTGTGAGAGTTGCCAGTTTCCACTGACCACTTTTAATGTAGAGAATATTTTTGTTTGACCAATGTTAGACCAAACATCTCTTAAAGGAGGGAGGGGATATTAATTTATACTTGTAGCATTATATAGTTTGCCTGTAAAGAATTACTGGCCTAAATTCATCATCATGTTTGACACCAAAACATGTGACTGTTAAAAGGGGGAGTTAGAATTCTTAATAATACTTTCATCCAACATTTCATTTATCATTTACAACTTTCTGCCTATGGTATGAGGTACGGTAGCCTATATGCTTACTTATAAATAGGTTTTCCCAAAATTTTACCAGGTAGGGCAATCACATTTTAATCTGTGGCAAGTATATTAATGAAATTATCACGATAAATTGGAAAATCTCGTCTCCTGACAAAATTTCTAAGTTTCTCCCTTATATGACTATCCTTTATAGTTTATACCCTTCGGTTAAAACCGATATAATATTTCCTTGTGGTATTTAATCTAACTTCCATCTGTACAGATCACATAAATATGTTCTTTTTCTTTACATGATTATTAGTAGATGTTTTATTAAGATCAGTGACCTTTTCACTGTTTACCTTGGTTAAAGTAGGTTGTAATCCCTTTTTATTTTATTTATTTATTTTGGTTTTATTAGGATAGAACGGTAGTATGTGGCTGTACCTGAGATGGAAATTGTATCCTCAAATGTATGGACGATATTTGGAGTTAATTATACTATTATATGCAGCAATAGCCTGTATGAAAATGGAGTAGTTTCCATTTTTTCAATACATATATAAAATATATATATATATATATATATATATATATATATATATATATATATATATATATATATATATATATATATATATATATATATATGGGTAACATTATATGGACTTATATATTGGCCTGGACAATACTCTATTAAAATACATTAATTCCTAAAATGTATTATTTGTTTAGGGTTCATTATTATGTGTATATGGTTAGTTCCCTTGTCTAACCGTACAGGAAGGGTTTAGTGTCCCTATTACCTGTAATTTATTGCCTGTCATGGTTGACAATTATATGTCACCTGCTTAATCTTGGATTATAAAAGCCGTTGGGGACCTAATTTGTACAATTTGTTAAAGGAATTACCGGATGCCAAGGATACTGCTGCTCCTGTGTCTATCATTAATGGAGTATTACTATGTGATATTAAGACAGGGATCAATATTATATCATCGGTATTTACGACGACAGGGCCTACAGTTTTATTTTTAATATTGTGGTGGTCTCGTTTCATACATCATGTTTCGATTGTGCAAATCCTGTTTCCTTTTGTTAAGAATCATGTATTCATCAAAGAAATATGAATTTGACTCATGTAAATGACAATATTTATGCTTAGATTTCCCTTGATCATTTCCTTTAGTATTATGTAATTTATAACATTCACTGGTTATATGATTATTTTCGTTACAGTGTTTGCAACTTCTTCCCTGTGATTCCCCTTGAGATGTGACATCAAAATTAATATTCTTCGTACCCGTGCACGGATTGAGTAATATGTAATGCATGATGTATAATGTGAGATTCTTTCGAATTTAAATCTAGAGACCCTGATGATGCAAGTGCTTTTACGGGTTCACTTGTATTTATTTTGTTTGCCTTTCTTTTAATTCTGAACCCATGATAATGAATTATGTAATTTATCCGTTCAGTTGTTAATTATCTCTCCCCTGCTCTAATTCAGCTTCCCAAGGCTACTCTGGAAACTTTAGAAAAAAATCACAATAGAGCAATGAGGTTAATTCTCGACTGTCCAATGTCGACCAGGCTAGTGAACATACAGCATGAGTTGCGTCTTCCCCCATTAGTGGAGAGAATTTATTCTAATGTTACTTGCTATACTGTCAAGTGCCTCCATTTCCCACATCTCTCACCCGATTACTCTCAGTTAGTCAGAGCTTCTCTTCGACCAAACTACCCTGTCCCTCCCATACTGCCTGCTGGACGAACTCTTATAAGGTCTGTTTCTTTTATGCTCTGTAGTATTAATATACTGTATATATAATGGTTGCAGGCATACCCCCAGGGCCGCCTCCGTGGATGCTACCAATACCTGATGTGAGCTTTACACCTACTTCCAAGTCGGAACTGCCTTCTCTACAGCGGCAGTTGGCTCTGGAACACATAGAAACAGTGACGTCCTCCATCACAGATCCATACTGCCTCTACACTGATGGCTCATTGCAAGTGGATGGTACAGCAGGTTGTGCCGTTTTCTCACCTGATATGGAGTCACCTCCAGGGGTCTGGGTTGGCCGTCGTCTCTGTAACTACTCCAGCTCAACATTGTGTGAACTGTATGCTATTCTGGATGCTGTTAGTCTTGTTTGTCAACATGGAGTGAAAGCTGCCATTTGTTGTGACTCCAAACCTGACCTTCATTCCCTCTCTAGTATTCAGTCCACACACTCTAGTATTGTTCAGCAGATTTTATCGTTTTTGGTCTTATTACGTCATCGTAACTTGACTATCAAATTCTTATGGGTACCATCCCATGTAGGTTTATGTCACAATGTTACAGTTAACAGACTCGCAAAGGAAGCCTGCCATCTGCCTCCTCTCTTTGACCCTGAATTCCACTGAGGGGGTACAGGAAATTTGGTGCGTGGATAATGTTACTAAATGTCCCGTCAGACAGATTGGGCGTGATATGAAATAATTGGTGCAGGTGATGTTTTGACTTGTTTGTGTTTGTACCGTGTTGTGTTGTGCTGTGTATACTAATTTTGTACGTGTACTAATGATGACTTGTCAATCATTATTTCTGACTCTGTCAAACACCATCTATGTTTTTTTTCTCTCTCTCTCTCTCACACACACACAGGCACACTCCTTCATCTATTAACATTAACACACACACAAACACATACCCTCACACACACATAGACATACAACTATTAACACACACACACACACACACACACGTATTAAAGTACAAACTCACACATACATAATATACACACACGCATTCTCCTTCCGAATTTGTGTTTCTGTCTGAGAACCCGCTAACCATCCTCATCTGTGACACCAAACAAGTGAGAGGTGCAAAATCATGTCCAGTATCGTTCGAGATGCCTTGACATTGCGTTTGACTGAACATAAGGCGTAATAAGAGGGAAAGCTGGATGGAGGTAAAGTATTTCACAGTTTATCAAATGTGTATTAAAACACACACACTCTCTTTCTCTCTCATACTGTACCTATTTAAGCACACACACACACACACACAACTATTACCAAAACACACACACTCTTTATCTCACTGATTAATGGACCCCTCCTAAACACAACAATTAAAGCACGCACACACACACACACACACATGTTCAAGGGTCGCAATTACCTTAGAAACATGTGGCGGCTAGAATCAGCTACCCGCCACAAACATCAGCCCTCTCGCCTGTTGGGTTCTAATAGTGTATCAGGCAGGAAACCTTATATTCATATATTCCAGATTGACTACAACTATTGTCACATGCTCATATTCCAGGTTGTTATGTATTCTGTTGTGTGTGTGTGTTTCCTTTTGTGTTTTGTTATGTGTCCTGTTGTGTGTGTGTGTGTGTGTTTCCATCTGTGTATTGTTATGTGTCCTGGTGTGTGTGTGTGTGTGTGTGTGTGTGTGTGTGTGTGTGTGTCTGTGTTCTTCTGTATTTTGTTATGTGTCCTGTTCTATCTATCTATCTATAGCTCTGACGCCTCGTTCCCTCCGGGAACTCCCACCAAGGGGGTGGCCACGGCAGAAGTCTCCAGTTTTCCCTATCAACGCACTCCCTCCTCACTTGCTCTACTCCCACCCCCTCACACTTCTCTCTCTCACATACTCGTTCATTCTGGTCTGCCTCTCACACCAGGTCCCAAAACTTCACTATAGTAGACCTTCTTTACAAACTCCACACTTTGAATTATCTCCACATTAATAATATTTTCCAGACGGACTCAACAAAAGAAGATGGAGGTACAAGAGGAAACAGTAAAGAAAAGTAAAGGAGAAAGAGGAATAGATGGTGGAGAACGAAATGAAAGAAGAGAGGGTGGAGGGGAAGGAGGAAGAGAAGATGGAATTGGAGGAGGAGAGACCAAGGGTGACCTGGCTACCTTCGAGGATCTACTGGAGATGGCAGGCACCAATGGACGATGGAATATAATCATGTTTATTATGTGTTCTATACGTAAGTTGTCTGCACTTCATAAGGGGATGGATAGTATAAACACGCACAAACAAATACACACAATCATTATGTGATATATACGTGAGTTGTCTTCACTTCATAACACACACACACAGAAAAATACTCAATTTCATTGTGTGTTCTATACATACCTTGTCTGCACCTCCTAAACATTTTCTGTGAACTGTACACTGATAATTGATTTATTTTATTCCTGCTATATAATTATATATCTTTAGGGAATAATAATGTGCCTTGTCTTATATTGTATGGTCTCTCTGTGTGGAGACAGAGTCAGTGTTTAAGTATCCTACCTACTAGTTTAACTCCTCTGCTTGAATACATTCTCTACCGGAGTTGACAGTAAAGTCTGGATTCCAATATTACCAATTTGGTGGGTTATGATTTACTGTGGTCATGTGATAGCTGAGTAAGCTACCTCAGGTAGCTGAAATGACCTTTGCTCCTATCTCCAGGTGCATATGCTAATAAGTAGCTGGTGATACCTGGTTATCTTAATGCCTATTTCTAGCTGCATATACTGATAGGTAGCTGGTGATACCTGGTTATCTTAATGCCTATTTCTAGCTGCATATACTGATAGGTAGCTGGTGATACCTGGTTATCTTAATGCCTATTTCTAGCTACGTGTGTTGGTTATCTGTTGTGTACCTGACCGTAGCCAGGTGGTCTGTTTATCTGACCCTAGCTAATCTTATCTTTTACCTGCTCCTTGGTAAGTGTACAACCTAACCTTTTCATATGAAGTCAATTAAACCAAACTTTCTCATGTTCTAGCCTACCCTAACCTAACTTTAACATTTGCTAAACTAATCTAATCTAACTTTTTCATTTGACCACCAGAGGCGTTTATATCTCCACTCCAATCACTGACCTACCAGTTCCTTGGAGCGACTCCTGACCACTGGTGTTTGGTGCCCCAACTACACCAAGCTAACTGGACACAACACCAGGTTATCAGTCTAGCCATCCCACACACCAGGTAATACACACATTTAGAGGCACCAGACTCTCTCTCTCTCTGCTAAGGTTGGCTAGTTCATTTATTAAAAATTACGACAGAATTATAGTGTTAGAAGGTGTTATAATGTTAAATAGGTGGTGTTATAGTGTTAGATGGTGTTATCATGTTAAATAGATGGTGTTATAGTGTTAGATGGTGTTATCATGTTAAATAGATGGTGTTATAGTGTTAGATGGTGTTATCATGTTAAATAGATGGTGTTATAGTGTTAGATGGTGTTATCATGTTAAATAGATGGTGTTAAAGTGATATTTGGTGTTATAATGTTTGATGTTGTTATAGTGTTAGATATTGTTTTAGTGTTAGATGGCATTATAGTGTTAGGTGGTATTGCAATGTTTGTTTGACACTAAAATATTGGTGGTGTTGATGATGGTGTATTACCGGTACGATGTCTCCATATACACACTACAGACCCATCATACCAATACCATACCATCGTACGTCAACACTACGGATATTCCTGTATATTATAGTTTGGTATCGGTACAATGTCTCCATATATACACATATACTACAGAACCATCATAGCAGTATGTAAAGGGAAATGAAATTGAGTTCATTCTTCCAAGTCTACATTTCACCTAATCATATTGTATGCAACTTGGAACACATCCTTATAAATTTCTACATACCTAATATTTAAACATTATTACTACATTCACATGCTACATAGCCTAATACAATACCACACCAACGCCAACACCATGGATATTCTTATAATCATTGTCATGTATAATTATGATAGTGTGGTACTGTACCCTTACAATGATTCCATAAATACTCACATTAGCCTCCTATAGAGCCATCGTACCGGTACCAAATCATCGTCAACACCACAAATTGAAGTTCTTGCACACAACCCAATGTTTGACAGTAACACAACGGATGAACATGATCATTGTGATATGTACAACTACAACTATACTGAGGTTGTTGAGATGGGATACGAGGCTGCTATGCTCAACAAATCAACACTCAATGTATTGTATCCGAATCCAGTCCAGTGTTTGGCCAGAGATTTTAACTACAGTCAGTACCAGTCTACTGTGGTTACTGAGGTAAGTCAAATAAATTAATGCTATATAACAATACACTGATATCGCTCTGTATAGATATAATTATATATTGTAGACAGGCAGGAGGTTTTCTCTTAACCGTATTTTATCAAAATTTATGGCAGCATTATTTCAGTGCATTATATGGTAGTTTTACACACAAGCACACATCCAGGTACATATACTCATACACCTATGATTTATAAATATGTGTAACACATGCGTACGTCAATTGGAGGGGTAGCTGTCGTATTATTTTCCAACTTTGATGCTCTGCTAACCAATGGAGGTAGGAGACTTCTGTATGTATATTCTGGTGTGTAATATAAAGCTTTACAAACCTATAAGACCAATACATATATATATATATATACTGTAGCCTACTCATAATCAATTACTTCTCATTCATGCGTGTTGATATTTTACCGGGATAGTTTTACCAAAAGGAGGGCAGAGTATTAGAAATAATTCATATATGTGCAGTTTTATAATATAGTGGACCCTGACTTTCAACTGTTGTTATGGATGTGTAATTATGTACTACTATTTTTTTTTTATAGCAGCGATACCCGACGTTGTCCGGATGAATGTCCTACATGTGGTTTTGTCAATTTATTTCCTCTAAGTATTTTTATATAAACATATTAGGAGGGTGGGAGGAGTCCATTATCCGGTGTGGTTGCTGGTTCCCCCAGAGAAACATAGCCAGCTTTACAACCACAAAAGTTATCCATGACGCAATTACAGTAGTAGTTGGCTTTGTAACAGCCATGATTAAATAGCAAGGCCCGAGTGGCGAATTGGGCTGCAGGGGTACTGGGATCGAACCTCCCCATTGGTCATTTTAAAAAAAATCACTGTCTTTAGATTTAGTATTAAATTTAGGTGTTCAACATTTTGTGGTTTGAATTAATTCCTAAACTGGGCATGCAAGCCAGGCCTGTCTGGATCCTTGATGCTTGAGACCATAGAGTCTGTGTTGCGAAAGGCATAAATCTTTGGTTGTTTTAAGCTGATAATTCAAGAAACACATATTCATCAAAAATGAAATTAGACTGAGGACATTCCTGGGACTACACCGGTCAGAATGGTGTCTCATTTGTAAAATAAAAAATAAATTGTACCGAGGAATCGAACCTGGGAACTTTCGGTTAAAGCCAAATAATAGCCTTCGACATGGGCTGCAGGGGTTCAACCCCCCACCCCCCACATTGGTCATTTATAATTTTTTTGTAGATCAAGGACGCTAGCCAGGCTTCATCGATCAAAATGACATATTACTTTTTATTCTAGGTCAAACGATAAGGCCATGCATAGCGGCTAAACAGACACACAGACAGACGGAGTGTTTTATATGTATAGATTATACTGTTATCTATGCATCTGTGTACAGTGAACCCTCATCATCCACCACTCTGTTTATGGGTATGTAATGTACAAGAAGGGTTTATCTGTACAGAGATTCATTACAAACACACATCCCGACTTCCGAACTGGTACCCAGCCACAGAGGGAAAGAAGTGAGGGAATAGGGGACAGGCTTGGGGTGGGGGGATGCAGGAATAGGGGACAGGCTGTAAGATCTTCACCCGGACAACGTCGGGTATCGTTGCTAGTAAATAATACATGTGTGTGTGGTTTATATAGGCAATAGAAATATATTATATTTTATTATACACTAACCTGTGTGTGTTTTTGTGTTGTTTAGTGGGACCTTGTGTGTGAGAGACGAGTTATTTACTCCACAACACAGGCAATAGTTATGGTGGGAAAACTTCTGGGATACATCAGCTTTGGATATTTGATAGACAAGTAAGTGTTTGTGTGTTTGTTTTCTCTTACGCTGATATTATTGTGAGACTTTTTAATTAGATTATTCTCTTCTTGTTCCAATAAAAGGGGTAATAATACACTTTTGATACAATGAAGCGCATTGGTTCCTCCAAAATATGCTAGGAAACAGGACCTAAGTAACAAAAATAATGAGTTCTTGTTGCTTGGACGAATCATTCGTTCTAAATTCAGGAGCATTTCAATAATTTGTCCGTAATGCTTTGCTTGAATACACACAAAATAGAAAGTTAATATAATTATGATGAATGATGAGGGTAATAGAAAATTTTAGTTCCGTATGCAAGAACAATCATGGTGTTGACGATGGCATGGTACAGTTGCCCACACATGAAGTTGGTTTGGCTCGTTACTTGTGAGGTGGCTACAAAAGTGATAAAAGGTGTAGTTTGTTGACCAACAGACAATAAAATATTATTACTGTCTGCTTGTCAACAAACTATAACTTTTACTCATATTCTTTCCTGTTGAAGGTATCTCACAAGTAACGAGGCGTATTAGATTCATGCGTGGGCAACTGTACATGTACCAGCTTAATGACTCCATACACATACTATACAGCCATCGTATGGCCAGGTCATCGTCAACACCACCGATATTCTTTCATACGACCCTTTGCTTATAGTCTTGTTACACATAATGTTTGAAATGATAAACTCTGAATGTTTGTTTACATTGTCAGGTGGGGCAGACGGAAGGTGGTGTTGTTGGCAGCCGTGATCAACATAGTGTCATCGTTCCTAATCGCCGCTTCTCCTACAGTCGAGATGTACATTATTCTCAAAGGCATCATGACCGCGATGGATGCTGGAGTATACCTCGCCCTTTTTGTCTTTGGTATGGATGGACGGGTTCTATCATGTTAATTTACTGTTACCTCAACTAGTAACGAGCACAGCACCCGGTGGGTTTGGAATATTATGGCACCACCATGTTTGTTGGCACCAAATTTATTACTACTACATGTAAACAAACTATTACTACATGTTATCAAACACAGTGGTGCCACATTAATTATTACCACATGTAAGCAAACACAGTTGTATTATATTTACTACTACCAGCGATACCCGACGTTGCCCGGGTGAAGATCATACATGTGGTATTTTCAATAACTTTCCTCTAATTATTTTTATGTGAACTTGTTAGGAGGGTGGGAGGAGTCCATTATCCGGTGTGGTTGCTGGTTCACCAGAGAAACCATGCCAGTTATACACCTAGAAGGCTCCCGTTTTCAGTTCCTGGTGTGTAAATTCAAGCTCTTTCATTCTGTAAGAAAATGTTGTGCCTACATGAAAGTTGAAAAATGACAAAATTTACCAGCATTTGTCAGCTGAGGGAGGGGGGAAGGAAAAAAGTAGTTTTTAATTGGTTAATAATTGAAAAAAATATATATAGGGCCAAGACACTCTCCAGGTTTTAGCCATAAAACGTATGTAAAAATTATTACTCTAGGTGAAACGATGCGGCTGTGCATAGCGGCTAAACAGACAGACGGACTGTTTTATATATATATAGATTACTATATGTAAACAAATGTAGTTAAAGGTGAAAGGTCCGTCAATGAGTGGCAGTCAATGGGACACACTGTGTGTATGAATCACAACTATGGCACCCATCACAAGGATGATGAGTGGCCCAGAGACCTCTCCACCTACGTGAGACCCGAGTCAGCTTTGGCTAAGGCTGCGTAAGACCTCAGACAGCCGACTCAAACCCCCCATCCCCTGCTCTGGCATCAGTGGCATTTTTTAATGTGTCCCGAGCAAGGATCGAACCATGGGTAACAAAATTGCAGCCACAGCTTCTACCACTGTGCTAGCCAGCAGTGTAATCTTTATTATTACTCCATGTAAACAAACACAGTTGTGCCACATTTACTATTACTACATGTAAACAAACGCAGTGGTACCATATTTACTATTACTACATGTAAACAAATATAGTGGTGCAACTTGTAGTCAAATTCACTGGACGTATTGTTCGTTACTATTGGAGGCAACTGCACTTTTCATTTATTCTTCATTCTACAACATCAGATTACAATTGCTTTATCTGAATTCAGAGATATCCTGTCAGATTCTGAAAACAGGTTGAAGGAGAGAGAAATCATTAGTTTAACTAGAGGATGGAGGAAAGGTTACAAACTTAAGGGAAATAACTAGCTGTGGGAAATTTGGAGGCATTGACTCTTCCAAACTATGCTGGGAGACAGAATCTTTCCGTTTGAGAGACTATATGGCATTTTCGACGCGTTTTAGGACAGCTTTTGGAAGGCTTCATTTTATCCACAGCTGTTTAGTTTTTTTTATAAAAAAAAAAGTCTTTCTCTGTATTCGAACACCAAGGAGATGCATTGAAAAATAATATTGATACCATCCCAATATACTGACCACAGAAAAGAGTTTGCATATTTAGAATAAGAGGTAAGTGAAAATGCAATATTTATAAGTTGTAATTTAAGTGTTGCTGTTGTTATCTTTGGTTAATTTAGGTTAGGTGACTGTAGTGTGGTGTTATTTTTGTTAATATTACGTTGTTATTCTTCTATTGACAGTGATGGAGAGCTGTGCTGCTCGTTACCGTGCTGGTGTAGGTGCAATGTTTGTTATACCTTGGGCTCTCGGCTATATGGTGGCCCCAGGAATAGCTTATCTCATCAGGACATGGCAGTTGCTCCATGCTGTATATGCACTCCCAACTCTCTATTGTATCATATTCTTTTGGTAAGTTTCACCACATATGCAGTATACAAGGTATTTACACTTATCTTGTGTAAATGATTGGTGCGTGTAAAGGGAAGGGCCTGCAGACAGTTGGCCTTACTTATTCCTAACCTCTCATCCTTATGCTTATACTGTTGTACTGTACTTTTCTCTCCATTGGGCTCCTCCGATCACAATCTTATTTCCGTATCCTGTCCTATGGTTCTTGTAAAGACCTTTGGACACTTCTAGGAAGCGGCGTCTGTGGCACTACAGCAGGACTTTCAAGATTTCCCATGAAATTACTTTTGCTTCTGAGTGTTCTACACGCATCACATAGCTTGATGGGAGTTCATGTTCTGTTGTTGTTTTTGCACGCTTGATTATCTTACTTTCCAATCACTTTAATTCTTAAGAACACACATTGCTGCTGCTGCTGTTGTTTAGTTACATAAATTATCTTATTTTTCAATCCCTTTATCCATGAATATTTTACTCGGTTGATCGCTGACATATTGTTGTTATTGTTGTTTAGGTGGCTGCCAGAGTCGCCCCGTTGGCTGATCACACAGGGCAGGTTACATGAGGCACTTCATGTACTCACGTGGGCAGCCAAGGTCAACGGCAGAACCTTACCCACAGATGACGTCATATTAGCAGCCATGACAAACATTGAAAAGCAGGTCAGTGACAATTAATTAAGCTGGTACCATCACTATTATTATTTCCAAACAGGGTAACATTACAGAAGTATTGTGTTCTAAGGAACCAAAATATACTCTCTTTTTAATCTTGCTTTCTTGACTATAGAATAAAAGACTTATTGTGTCAACATTCACATTATCATTATATACTAATTTCAAGGGGGTAATACACGTCTGGTAAATTTAAGTGCCTTGATTCATCTTAAGAATGTCATGAAACAACAGAACAAGATGAAATATGTTGGTGTCCTGTTGTTGCTTGGAATAGTTTGAAGGAATTCAATAGCTCCAAGTTTACCACCACTAGCACTGTATAATAATTCCTGCTTTCTTGCCTTATTAGACGGCCATAGAGAGGACTGTTGAGGTGGGACCAGAGGAAGAAGGTTGGCGGTTGCTGAAGGAGCTAAAGCATTTCTTCATCCTGATGTTAATTCCTCACCTCAGACTTCGCACGTTGGTGGTGTTCGTGGGGTGGTTCTCCGCTTCCATGGTTTATTATGGAGTTGCTCTCAATGCAAGCAACCTGGGGTGAGTGAGTTGTTGCCTCCACTAATAACGAACACAGCAGTGTCCGGTGATTGGTTTGGCGAAATGTGGCGCAACTGTTTTTGTGTACTCTTAGTAATGGTAGATGTGGCATAACTGTATTTGTTTATTCGTACTAATAGAAAATGATTGGATAGATTTCAATTCTGCTATAGGATTCACCACATGGATGCGAACTATAAACACAGTGGTGCTACATTTCTCCAAACTCACTTGGCACTGTGCTCGTTACTAGTGGATTCAACCGTATCTTTTATCAAAGGTAAGTGTTCCAAAAAATCTTTTTAACACTATTCTTGGACCATAATGTGCCACTACTATAACTATTGTAATCTGTTGTTTTTCGCTGATGTTATGGGTGAAAATTGCACTGTTTGTAATGTATCTGTCTACAGTAAACTATTTTTTGTACATTACACACCCATAAACTCAGTGAATAATGAGGATTTACTGTCTACGAATTCATATATAATTGTATAATTCACACCCATAACAAGAGTGAATATATATATTCTTTTTATTGTACAGCAGGAATTCCTAGAACCCAGTAGCAGTATAATTTTCATAGCCATAACAACCGTAGAAAACGAGGGATTACTGTACATTGACGTATAGACAAGGGTAGGCCTATACTACAATACACAAACATTACAAGAGTGAAAAACCAGGAATTACCCAACTGTATTATATTTTTCTTTTTTTTTACAGTACCTTATTTATGCAGTTCAGAAACCCTATACACCTACATAACAGTGGATTACTGTATAATATTACTTTTTTTTTTACTGTACCTTTCTTCATACAGCACAGACCCCTACTTATATGTGTTCTTCGGTGGCCTGTTAGAAGTGCCGTCCTACCTGCTACTGTGGGTCATGATGGTGTTTGTGGGTCGTAAGAGATCACTGGCTCTGCTCTACTTTATCTGTGCTGTGTGTATCTTCTTAGTCATGGCCATTATGATGCTTCTACCTCATGGTTAGTTTGGTTGTCCATGTTAACTTGTGTCAAATTGCTCCAACCTCATGCTTTATAAATTGGTACTTTCTCGTGTAAACTTATGTTATCTTCAACTTTGTGGCAAGTTCGATGATTCATCAAAGAATATTCATGGTGGTGACGATAGTGTGGTACCAGAATGATGACTACTTAGCCACTCTACAGAACTATGGGCCCAGTACCACGACATTGTCAACACCACCGATATTCTTGTATACGATGGCGTGGCACTGCTACAACTACTCCATATATAGACACACCCTACAGAGTCATCGTACTGGTACTACACTATTGTCAACACCAAAGATCATCTTGCATACGATCCCTTTCGGGGAGAGAGGGCTTCCCATGCAAGGAAGGTCGCCAGTGAGAGACCAGACTAAATGGTTCCCATGCATTACCCCATAGGGGTGTATTGCCTGCAGTAATGTGGGCAATACTTTAAGGGTTTTGGCGCTCCTTCGGCACCAGCCACTAGCTTTCAGGTCTTCAACTGTCCCTCTTTTATTTTTATTTCCTTTCTGCTTGCTGTCACACCTTTCTATCACCTTTTCCTGGCGCTATAGGACCTCGATGCTGCGGCGCCTAACATCCATCAATAAAAAAATTAAAAAAAACAAAAAAAAACAAGCGAAGCGCTGTGCCACGTTAGCCACATCCCAGTGGAACTCTGGTATAACAAAGTTATACTATTATCACCTTAAAATTGTCTCACTTCTTTACACACATCAGAGGAGGGGTTGACGGCGGTGGTGGTGCTGTCACAGGCTGGGAAGGTGGCAGTGACAGCAGCATTCCAGCTTATATGGGCCTACACCAGTGAACTCTACCCAACTAGGTTCCGCTCACTCGCCGTGGGTCAGTCCAGTGTCTGCGCCAGGCTTGGGTCACTGCTGTCTCCCTACATCAATGATATACTGGTAAGTAGGATGTGTTATGGTCCTGTTGTTTCTTTATATCAATTATATACTAGTAATAAGGATGTGTTATGGTCCTGTTGTTTCCTTATATCAATGACTAGCAGCGATGCCCGACGTTGTTCAGGTGAAGAGCCTACATGTGATTTTATCAATAAATTTCTTCTAATTATTTTTATGTGAATTTAATAGGAGGGTGGGAGGAGTCCATTATCTGGTGTGGTTGCTGGTCCCCCAGAGAAACCATGCCAGCCTTACAACCACAAAAGTTATCCATGACACAACTACAGTAGAAGGTGTCATTGTAACAGCCACGATTAAATTAATTAAATAGCAAGGCCCGAGTGGCGAATTGGTAACAGCCTTCGGCTTGGGCTGCAGGGGTACTGAGATCAACCGCCCCCCCCCCCATTGGTCATTTTAAAACTTTTTTTCTACTGTCCTTAGATTTAGTATTAAATTTAAGTGTGTAACATTTTGTGGTTTGAATTAATTCCTGCCGGCATCCTTGATGCTTGAAACCATAGAATCTATGTTGAGAAAGTCATAAATCTTTTTTTGTTTTAAGCTGATAATTCAAGAAACACATATCCACCAAAAATAAAATTAGACCGAGGACATTTCAAGGACTACACCGGTCATAATGGTGGTCATTAAAAAAAATGTAGGCCAAGGACACATCCCAGGCTTCACCAATAAAAATAACATATTACTTTTTACTCTAGGTCAAATGATGCGGGCATGCATTGATGCTAAACAGACACACACACACACAGACAGACAGACGGAGTGTTTTATATAGAGAGATATACCAGTAATAAGGATGTGTTATGGTCCTGTTGTTTCCGGGGCCATCCTGGCATACTTTGGAGGAATCAAGGTGTTCCAATGTACAGTACTGCACCACACCTGTACTGTCCTCTTAAATACTTATAGTTATGTCTGTACAGATGTCCCAAACTTAAAATAATTTCTGTTATGTCCCCATAGAATCATAGATGTTCAAAAAATGTACTGTCCCCTTGAATGATTCCTGTTGTGTATTGTTATGTAAAGTGTACTGTTCCCATAAGTAATTCATATTGTGTACTGCTATGTTAAGTGTACTGTTCACTTAAGTAATTCATATTGTGTACAGTTGTCCAAGAAAAGACTGCAACCAAATTTGCTGGTGTGTGGCAATATCTGGCAACTGCTCCAAAGTAAACACTCGTATTTTATCAATAGATCACTCAGAACCTACAACCTTTGTATGGATGGATGATATTGGCTTAAACTAAATATATTCATCCATACAAAAGTTGGAGCAGCTGCCAGATATTGCCACACACCAGCAAATTAGGTTGCAGTCTTTTCTTGGACAACTGTACCTTTATGTTAAGTGTACTGTCTCCTTAAATAATTCCTGTTATGTTATGTGTACTGTCTCCTTAATTAATTCCTGTTATGTGTCCGTACAGGGTAAGACTTCAGTGTGGGCTCCGTCAGCTGTGTTTGGCATAGTGTCGGTCGTCGCTGCAGCCCTCACCCTCACCCTGCCTGAGACACGAAATGCAGTCCTCACCGAGTCGACAAAACAAACCCCAAAACACTACGGCACAACCAAACCACAGGAAAATGCAATAATCGAATCCATAAATCAGACCACAACTACAAATCATTATAGTAACCCAACCTTTGATTCGGAATAATAACCTGATAACAATTCTAACCACAACCACAAAAGATTACGACACCACTAAGACACAACAATAAAGGAAATAACAGAGGGAGGAAGAGACTTCGTAATATGTATGGGAAAAGTTCCATTCTCCCTTAATGCTTCGAACCCCATATAGGAAAACAACTTCCCCGCCCATCTCGGCGAACACAAATTCAATTGATGCCAAAGCATGAGGAAACCCACCACAGGAGCAAAGCAGAGACAACTAATAACTCAGCATACTCACACACTAATCTAGAGAAGGAGAAGGAACTCTACAAGGACCTCCCTATACATGCACGGATACCTGGCAAGTGGATAAGCTGTTAAGGGACCAGGCAGCATCTTATCTCCTTTCTATCTCCACTCACCAAGAGGACGCCCACAGACTCTAAAGAGGGACTACAAGACATACAAGCATACCTACTTTGGGTACTACTCTTATATATATATATATATATATATATATATATATATATATATATATATATATACAGAATTATGGTAGTGTGACATCCATTATGATAATAAAATTGAAGTTACTGTATATAGTGATCAACTGCCTCCTCCCGTCAGAGAAAAAAGAACCCAGTAAATCTAGCCTTACTATTCCACTATTTACCCTGTCTCTTTCTTTGACTTGTTTACCGTTCATTGACCATATTGTAAAATTTATCAGTGCTCCCTTCCTCTATTTGAATAGTTTGTTGACTGTACGGTCAGGTTATAGGCGATGACCACCGAGGAAATCTGTCAAAACGCTGGTGAAATAATTAATGCAGCAACACTGCTAAATGTAATTAAAATTATACACACATACACAAGTGTTTCGCCCTATCACTTATTACTGTTACTATTACAATGGTTTTTGCTATAACAAGAATTTTTTTGTATATAAAAATATTTAACTCAAACACTTTCTTATTTGGCAGCAGAATGA
This sequence comes from Petrolisthes manimaculis, assembly GCA_034508575.1. Taxonomy (NCBI): domain Eukaryota; kingdom Metazoa; phylum Arthropoda; class Malacostraca; order Decapoda; family Porcellanidae; genus Petrolisthes; species Petrolisthes manimaculis. The sequence continues at coordinate 66,034 of JAWZYT010000052.1, forward strand.
TAATGGCAAGTATAATGGTATTTTCAATTATCACTTTACTTAACTTATTTGCTTTCGATAATTGTAATGCGAGTGAGAGAAAGAGGAGAGGATGTGTGTGTGTGTGTGCTATATGTGTTAAAACACATTATATAAATTTGTCACCCTGTGAGAAAGGTAAGCCAAATTATTAAGGATAGTAGTAATATATACGTTCGTTAATTGTATATCTTATTATACATACAAAGCATGTACAGTTGGTTCCACTTCCTAGTTTACCACTTCGCTTTGTCTATGTTGAGCCACTCCGACATTATAATCCTGAACCACGTGTGATCATGATGCGAACCACTTGCTACCAAGTAAAATAGAAAGAGGGGTTGACTTGGACAGGGAAAGCTTCAACAATGATAGAGTGGTATTACTGGAGAGGGAAAGAATTATTACAGTAAGCACCTGCTGAGGTTATAAAGCATCAAAGCCTACTGTCTTCTTATTGATTTTTCTTTTGGTATCTAAATCCAACAATAATGTTACATTGCAAAGAAATGTATTTATTGTGTAAAATTAATATAGACTTCTCGTAGCAATACAATTCACACGCCAGCAATTATTGATGATGATGAATATTGTTCTCCTTGTGATTCTTACTCGGTATTAACCATCAGTTTTACTGCAATTGTTACCCAGTCGGTTACTAGGAAAGGGAGGAGGAATAATCATTACGATATTGGTTGATTGATGGATATTAGGCTTGGCAACATGGAGGTCCTATAGCGCCAGAAAAAGGTGATAGAGAGGAAGGAAATAAAATGAAAAGAGGGACAGTTGAAGAACTGAAAGATGGGAACTATTTAGTCTGGTCTCTCATTGGCGACCTTTCTAGCATGGGAAGCCCTCTCTCCCCGATATCGGGGCAGAGCAGGGGCCGGAGCCCCCTCTAGTCTAGCTCGCCAGGGTCTCAGAGAATCATTACGATATCATCCATAACCCTTCATAGTCGTGTCCATACACTTAAAGTATATACACTGTGGACCAATCCCTATGGAATATGACGCCCTTACAGGTATTTGGCCCCACTGGAATAATGGTTTTCACCTGTAGGTCATGAATCTACGTCAGTTCAATATCACCACCATAACGAGTGTCTACATTCACACACGTATCGTTTATGTCTCACCAGTTATTCTTGCATGTGTATAGGTTAAGTTTATAGTTGTAAGGTGTTTAGTTGTTTGTTATTTATTCTCTTTATTTATATCATTATTTAAATGTTTCAATTTCTTTATTAATTCAAACGTATTGTTATAGCCGTAGGTCTAGAGCCTGGAATTAAATAATTACTCTTAACTGTTTAAGACTTTTCAACGTACTGTACTGGGAGACAATAAAGTTCATACAGCTGTTGCTTCATCACGTCAAAGAGGAATGTGAGGTTTACTCCATGTCAAGTATTTGAGAAGTCTACAGTTATCAGGGCCAGCCAAGCCTTCAGAAACAAGCGGGATATCATACTGTAGATACGATATTATACTCTATGTGCTGGAATACATAAGAGTTATTTTTGTTTGTCTATATAACCTCTTAAGAGATCATTTATTCTGCACATACTGTAGGCATTGTTCTGCTGACTGATTCGATCAAGTATGAGACCTATAAAATTTCTAGAAAAGTTTGTTGTTAGGAAAATACTATAATATAAAATGAATTTTCTATCTGCTACAAACCATTAATTGATATCACACGGGGGTATACGAATTCCTGAGGCCGACTGTACATGTATTAAAAAAAATATTTGACAAAAATGAATTAATGGGAGTGATTATGGACAAACACTTAAATAATAGGCTACCTTGTAAAGTATATAGGGTAGGCCTATTACAAAAATAAGGAGGTTTTTTCTTCAATTATATGCAGTGATAAGAAATGGTTTTTAAAATAAAAACAGAGTAAATATCCTTGAAAGCAGGAAGTATTTATTTGCTTAGCTTATCTGTGTAGAGTTGCTTTAGTCAGACTAGACGGGAACAGAACGGAGTAACTTGGATTGGGAAACTGTGGGCTACAGTACTTCTTGGAGAGTATATTTGAGATAATTATAACCAAAAAACAGTAAACTTAATCTCACTTCTAATTATTCAGGTGCTATAATTTAATTAGTGTCACATTGGAATAACACAGTGTGGTAGTAAATTGTGATAGGATGAATCAAACAAAAGTTGTATATTATAGTAAACACTTGCATTACTTGGCAACTATTGCTTTTACCACGAACCAGTCTGACGTGGTAACACTTGTAACCTTCCCTTCCCGGTGTAGCAGAATAAATCGAAACGTTTCAGATTCCCCGTGCGTGGTTGGGCTGCCAGGTGTTGCTAGCGTGAGTTGCCAGATACTGCCATATTCTACCCTACTATATACATGTATTTTATATGCCTATTTTTAAAATCGTATACAGTTCTTTTTTTAAAAGTTTGTGTTTTAAATGGGAACAACTATAGTATTTGCAAGCGATTGGCAGCAAAAAACAGTACATATAATGCCCCTAGTATGGAAAAAACTCATAAATATGCAGACGTTGTTACGAGGAGGTTGTCCTCAGCTGCTCTATGCTCAGTCCGACCAAGATCCTGCCTTCACACACACACACACACACACACAATCACGAGAGTTTAGTGCGTGTCTTTCAGCTAGGATTTCCTTCGTTAGATTAATTATATTCCTTCATGTCTTTTGCTGCTTACTACTACTACTACTAGTACTACTACCACTACTACTACTAGTACTACTACCACTACTACTACCACTAACTACTACTACTACTACCACGTACTACTACTACTACTACTACTACCACGTACTACTACTACCACTAACTACTACTACTACTACCACGTACTACTACTACTACTACTACTACTACTACCACGTACTACTACTACCACTACTACTACTACTAGTACTACTACCACTACTACTACCACTAACTACTACTACTACTACCACGTACTACTACTACTACTACTACTACCACGTACTACTACTACTACTACTACTACTACTACTACTACCACGTACTACTACTACCACTACTACTACTACCACTACTACTACTACTACTACTACTACTACTACTACTACTACTACTACTAGTACTACTACCACTAACTACTACTACTACTACTACCACTACTACTACTACTACTACCACGTACTACTACTACCACTACTACTACTACTACCACGTACTACTACTACCACTACTACTACTACCATTACTACTACTACTACTACTACTACTACCACGTACTACTACTACCACTACTACTACTACTACCACTACTACTACTACTACTACTACTACTACCACGTACTACTACTACCACTACTACTACTACTACCACTACTACTATTACTACTACTACTACCACTACTACTACTACTCATAAATATGCAGACGTTCGCAAGGGGAGGTCGCCCTCCACTATGCTCGCTTCGAATTCCTGCCTTCACACACACACACACGATCACCTTCCTTAGTCAGATTTATTATTTTCCTTCATGTCTATTGCTGCTTACTTGAGTAATACATCTAACTCAACTCGAATAATTTTTCTCGTTATATTTTAAACAAGAAGAAATCAAGATATGAGCCGTTGAAAAGGCACAATCCTCATCGTTAGCGTCAGGACGCCAACTTGCCAAGACAGAGGGGACGCTTTGACACTACACCGTTGGTTCAAGAGTCAAGACAGTATTTTCCCAAGTGATTTCAACACCTGTGGTAACTGGAGCACAACTACAGACATCATGGCTTTGACGTAAGTAGTATACCTTTTTTTTATGTGAAGTATATTGTGTGATTAATTTGCTAATAGTGCTTTTCGAGACATGATGAAAAAGTTGGTGATGATGATACATAGACCACTGAAGAAACATCTTGACCCTGCTCCCCTCAATTTTGATATATAATTATATAATCCCTTCTGTTATAGTATTGCTTACGCAGTATAGTACTTGAGCATTTAAAGTTGTTTAAATAGAAGAGGATGCATTTATTACTAGTTATTATAGAGTTGGAAATGAGGACGAGAGCACCATTTTCTGGCGGGTGTGGGGTTTACCATGCTAATTGAAAAATTATATATGAGATATTGGCCCTGAGCTGGCAGTTTGGAGATACATTTTCTCATTCCTTGGAAGGTTTCTTTAATGGCTGTTAGAGTACTGCATGTTATACACAAAAATATACGGATAACGTTAGGCCTAAGTTAGATGTTCTAAACTATGTCTACCTGGCACATATATTATATCATATATATCTGGCTTCCGATGAATGTCTCTGAATGTTTTGAATTAATTAATTTTTAGGTCTAACAACTCTGTTTTGGAGTACGAGGCAGCCTGCAGGGAGAGGTTTCTGGAGGATGGGCTGTTTTACCTGAAGGTAATCCAATACCTGCAGAACAAAAAGCATGTCCCTGGTATGACCCATGCTGAGAGAACACGTGTGTGGAGGAGAGCACAATCTGTGGATTGGAATGTTGCAGGCAAGTTGTTTTATTAAGGGGGTGTGGGAGTAGGGTACAGGCTTGGGGGGGTTATGGGTGGGTGTGGGAATAGGGGACAGGCTTTCTACCAACCCACCCAACCCCAAGCCTGTCCCCCTACTCCCGCACACCCCCAACCCCCCTAAGCCTGTCCCCTAATTCACACACCCCTTTAATATTTATGTAATTTAGTACGGTACCAGTTTTGAAAGCAATCTAATGTATCATCTATTTTTTAGTGAAGTTTTGGATCATATTTAAGTTTAAGTTTAAGTTTTTGGGTCCCGCAGAGGGCTGCTCGTGGGCAGCATAATATGCGGGGGTTGTGCGGGGGATTTAGGGATCCAGGGTAGGATGAGAGTGGATTGGGTCAGGGACTGTGGGTTGAGGATTAGGATTGGGGAGGTAATGATTGGTGATCCTATTTCTAAAAGTGTCAAGAGTGGGGCTATTAACTATATGAGATGGGAGATGATTCCACTCTTGGATGCTGCAGGGAAAGAATGATATGTGCCTAAATATATCAGTGCTTGTCTGGTATGTATGGTATTTTAAGTTGTGGCTGCCTCTAGTGGACCGTATACTTGTAGTGTGTAGATATGTGTCTTTGTCTATGTCAACTAACTTGTTTGTGATTTTGTATATCATCTGTTGTCTGTGTATTTGTCTTCTTGTTGCCAATGGGTCTAATTTTGTGTCTTGTTTAAGCAAAGTGACTGATGTAGTGTGTCTGTAATCACGTCTGGCCCATCTTGCAGTTTTGTTTTGTATGGACTCTAATTTATTGATAATATTGTAAGTGTGTGGGTCCCAGACGGTGTCACAATACTCTAGGTGTGGTCGAACGAAGGTGTTAAAAGCAATATTTTTTATGTCTGAGGTTTGGGGGGGGGAAATATCTTCATATGATCTAGCCTGTGGTGGAGGATCTTCATAAGACCAGACCTCATCTGAAGTATACCTAACCTAACCTAACCTAACCTAACCTAACCTAATCTAATTTATTAAAATGTTGGGGGGAGGTTCTTCAGTTGCGTACTTTGGGGGGGAATATCTTCATATGATCCGAAATTTTATTATGATGTTTGTTATCTATAAGTTGCATGTGTTCATTATAGGTTTGATTAAATTTTTAGATGAGACGTTGTTTCTCAAGACACCAAAGGGGAGGAAGAAGGTGGTAAGGAGCTATGAAGATCTACCCGCCATCTTCAATTTGTACCACTCCAGTTCTGTTGGAGGGCACAGTGGCTCAAATGCGACAATTCAGAAGATCTCCAGGATGTACTACTGGAGAAATATGGCCCAAGATATCCGACATTACGTATGTGGACACAGTACAGTATTTATCGAGTACTGTACTGTAGACAATGGCATAATATTACTGTATATCATTACGTTAAATATGTGGCAGTGTCAGTGTGATGTTGAATGCTATTCTGTACTCATTTATCTAAATTTACTATTGCTCTCCAATAATATTGCCTTTTTTCCAGATTGCTACTTGCAGCCAGAAGTTCACGGCCCTGAAGGTTCAAGCCCCAGAGATGCATCCCATCAAAGTTAAGGAACCCTTGGAGCTAATTGGAGTTGACTTGATTGGTAAGTCAAATCGGGTATTAATATAAATCTGTATCATTGTTGGTTGATGTCATGCATTTTTAAAATTACAAATGCCTGTGCTTGGGTCTAGATAAAGGTGATATCTGTCTTGCAATTCCTTGAGGTCTGGAATTATGTTTACAGTTGCATTTGCATGTTGGGCATCAAATTATGGTAATTTATTATACTTGTATCATATTTTTATTTTGCAGAGTATTTGAATGTGAATACTGCATGTAATAAATATTAAGCTTTCTTCAGAATGTGCTTGCAAATTGCTTTATGCTTGCTAAAGGTGATATCTGTCTTGCAATTTCTTGAGGGCTGCAACTATGTTTACAGTTGCATTTGCATGTTGGGCATCAAATTATGGTAATTATACTTGCATCATGTTTTTATTTATTTTATTAAGCTTTCTTTGGAATGTGCTTGGAAATTGCTTTATGCTTGCTTGATACTGTTATCTATTGCATGTGCTTTTAATTTTAAAATAATAGGTCCACTGCCTGTTAGTGACGAAGGATACAGGTACGCGTGTACCTTTGTGGACTTCTACACAAAGTTTGTGGACTTCTTTCCACTCAGGGATAAGACCGCATGCGGAGTGTCGACTGTCGAAGTGTATTAGATCTTTTATTCACAGGTAAATTGGTCAAAATTATGTATTGATATATTTTAGGATCTTTGCTTAATCTGTATATTTCAGTCAGTGTTAGAATTAGAAGTCTAAATTTTTTGTTTAACCATTTGTATATTATTGTAGGTGGGGCACGCCTGGAAGAATCCTGACGGATCAAGGACGCGAGTTTTGTGCATCGGTAAGCTTTACAGCTACATTCCATTATGATGTGAAATTATTACTAGCTCTGGGTCATACTTCTTGCATTGACTGATTGCTCCTTTTTTATTTCAGGTTAACGACGAGCTGTGTAAAGCCTATGGCATCAAAAGGAGCGTCACATCAGCTTATCATCCGCAGACGAACGGATTGGCAGAAAGGACAAACCAGACATTAAAGACGAGGCTGGCCAAACTCTGCGGCAACAAGTTAAGCGACTGGCCCAACTACATAGAAGAAGTCGCTTATAGCATGAGGACTCAGATACAGAAGAGCACAGGATTCACACCTTACCAGTTGATGTTCGGTCGTCAGCACAGGCCAATTGAGCAGGTAATTATCTTTGTATTGACGTAGCAAATAGTTAAGCTTCTGATAAACAGTATTTTGAAACAGGTATATGAATTATTAATCTAATAAACTTTGTCTTGTATTTTAGGAGTTTGAGGTCAATGAAGAACTGGAGCTTGAGGTCGAGGAAGCAGGCCTGGCCCCTCCAGAAGACGATGTGGACACAAGCTGTGTAAGTACATTACAATATGTAAAAGAATGATACATCCATTTTGAAAATCGGAAAAGCATTAAAAAATGTTTATTATGAACTTATCGATAATATCAATTTTCTTTTTCATATTTCAGACTTTCGAGGATTACGTCCATCTACCCACCACTGAAGAGGTATCATTGTTTGTACAGAAACGACAACAATTACACATCAAGGTATTTACTGTATTCTATACACGTCATTTTACAGTGTACAGTATATAATTACAGTACTTGCTATCACATGACATTTATTCTGTAACTTTTCCCTTTAATTTTCTCTTTGCAGCGTGATGAGAAAGTTGAATTGGCACAACAAAAGCAGAAGGCTGAGTACAACCGAAGGAAGCAGAAAGGAGTGAAGTCGTATGCACTTGAAGTCGGGATGCAGGTGCTGCAAGGTAATCTTCGGAATACATCTCGGAAAGGTGGAAAGATGGAACCGAAGTGGACTGGTCCATACAAGTGAGTAGGGTGATACAGTACCAGTGTCCAGCATTTACTTCAGATAAATAAAGCATCATTTATATATACTGTACTATATGTAACTATTTAATTTTAATTGGCAGTCAGCCAAATTGCCCATCAGCACAAACCTACAAACTATTGAATAGTAAAATTAGGCTTTAGGTGAATCGTAAAATTTGTCAAACTCATATAATTACTTTTCAATTTCAGGATCCTTGACATCGACTCTTCACAGCGAGTCACCTTGGAAGCTGTGAAGAATGGAAGGAAGCTGAGCAGACGGGTTCCCTACAACCAGCTACGTCCATATCTCCGCAGTAAGCTGCATGATGCTGGGTATGTTGTCTTGGTTCTTGCAGGTTCATGATATGGTGCAGTATAACTGAAAATTACACTTGTGATTCCTTATTTATACTCTTTCATTCACCCTCTGCAGACCGGTTGCTGGATTGGAACACCAGGACATGTCGACTGCACCTGAGAGTCAACTACAGTGTGATCGTTACTTGGCTCCAGGCTGTCGAGATCCGAGTGTAGCAGCGAAGGAAGTCTCTTCAGAAGGAACGTGGTTAAATGACATTCACATCGATCATGCCCAACATTTATTAGGGACTCAATTTACCACAGTCTCTGGTTTCCAGTCAACAATTGTATTTGAGTCAAAGGACCATGTACATGTTAAAGCTCCTAAAGCAAAATTTGTTCAGATTTTAAATGTACATGGAAATCACTGGATTACAGTGAGTAATGTTGAGAGTAACCATGTTAAAGTTTACGATAGCTTGAAAAGTAGTTTGCTGGAAACCAATAACAAGTTCAATTGCCAGGTGGCTGCCTTGATGGATTGTCAAAGTACTTCAATTAAAGTAGAGATCGCTGATATAAAGCAACAGAAAGGATATTCAGATTGTGGTGTTTTTGCTATTGCGTGTGCTACAAGTCTTTGTTTTAATCTGTCACCTGAAAAGCAAAATTTTGTTCAGCATGAGATGAGGAGCCATCTTGCAAAGTGCTTTATGGAAGGAAAACTGAGCCCATTTCCTGTTGGTCCACCCATACTAACCCCTACTTGTAACACATATTATGATATATTGTTATGTTGTATATGTAAAATGCCCCAATTTTTTGATAATAGATTAATTCAATGTATGTTATGTAACTTCCATTTTCATGTAAAGTGTTGTAATTCTCCCTGTGCCCTCTTTGTATGTAGTGACTGTAATCAGGAAGTACAACTTTTATAACTGCACAGTGCTAAAAAAATTGTTTTTCTTTTTCAGGGAAGCTGAATGAGACAGAGAGGTGGGAATCTTCTCATCTGTGGTGTATTCACATGATGAGGCATGATTGATTGCACCCACCATCAAGATAAGAGTGTGTAACACTCTGGTAGGTATCTTCTTTTTGTAAAATTATCAACTTCTTTTCCAGTAAAATTTAAGTAAGAATGAAAAAGTTTCCTTCATTACCAGAAATAACATAGGTGATTTAAAATGTCATGAATACTTTGTATATTTTTTGGATCAATAAATTTGTTATTTTCAGCTCTACTGCAATGGACCACCACGTCGTCGTCGTGCAGTGGCCGAAGTACCCCATTCTGATGAAGCTGGGGGAAAACTAAGTGTGGTCCAGAAACATGCGTCTGACTATTGAATCCATTTATGTTGAGGTTTTGACTGAATCTTCATGACTCCAAACAGAGCTCACTTCTTACCTTATGGCCAACACTCTGACAGTCTACTCACAAACCCCCTCAAAACACCAGATATTTACTGTTGTTGCTGTAATTATTTATGCATTGTGTCCCCAAGTCATTTTATTTGCAATTTATTTTTGGAATTCTAGTTTTTATACTGTGCTGTATCTGATGTTTGGATAACTGGCTAATAAAATATATAGTAGTGGAAAATGATTTATTTGTATTTATATGCATCCCTGAGAATACTGTATGTCCATGTACCGTAAAAACTGTACTTATCTAAGTTGAGGGGACCCATAGAGCAAAATCTATGGGTAGAATAACTTAAAATTACTGATCTAGGATAACCACTGCAAAAGAGAATCCCCATTTTTCTCACATCTTAAAATAAATAGAGGCTATTAAAGAGAGGGGAAATGAGGTTTGATACACAGCAAAGATCTCCACAGAAGATACGCCCAAACCAACCTGGCTCCAGGATTCAGATTAATGTGCTGGGTAGTGGAGTATTAATTAAATAATCATTAAATCAATTTAATAGGTGGTGAGGAATCTGACGAAGGACACGTACGTTCGTAATAACTATAAAATATAACGAGAAAAATTATTCGAGTTGAGTTAGATGTATTACTCAAGTAAGCAGCAATAGACATGAAGGAAAATAATAAATCTGACTAAGGAAGGTGATCGTGTGTGTGTGTGTGAAGGCAGGAATTCGAAGCGAGCATAGTGGAGGGCGACCTCCCCTTGCGAACGTCTGCATATTTATGAGTAGTAGTAGTGGTAGTAGTAGTAGTAGTAATAGTAGTAGTAGTAGTAGTAGTAGTGGTAGTAGTAGTAGTGGTAGTAGTAGTACGTGGTAGTAGTAGTAGTAGTAGTAGTAGTACGTGGTAGTAGTAGTAGTTAGTGGTAGTAGTAGTGGTAGTAGTACTAGTAGTAGTAGTAGTAAGCAGCAAAAGACATGAAGGAAAATCAATAATCTAACGAAGGAAATCCTAGCTGAAAGACACGCACTAAACTCTCGTGATTGTGTGTGTGTGTGTGTGTGTGAAGGCAGGATCTTGGTCGGACCGAGCATAGAGCAGCTGAGGACAACCTCCTCGTAACAACGTCTGCATATTTATGAGTTTTTTCCATACTAGGGGCATTATATGTACTGTTTTTTGCTGCCAATCGCTTGCAAATATTATAGTTGTTCCCATTTAAAACACAAACTTTTAAAAAAAGAACTGTATACGATTTTAAAAATAGGCATATAAAATACATGTATATAGTAGGGTAGAATATGGCAGTATCTGGCAACTCAATCACCCACGCTAGCAACACCTGGCAGCCCAACCACGCACGGGGACTCTGAAACGTTTCGATTTATTCTGCTACACCGGCACTTGACCTCTTCTTCTGGGATGATGACTCGATGTCTCTGTGTGTTTGTGTGTGTGTGTGTATGTGTATGTTGGAAGTTAGTTAATTAGGATTGTAGAGAGATTGACACATATATACATAATTATACACACAGGATTACACTCATACACAAACACACACTCGTACACACAATCACTTTCACAGGATTACACATACATAACTTTAAAGAATAATATGATAATTATGATTTAAAATACGGGACATTACGAGCTTGTCAATCAATCCTGTAAAGATACAAATAGGTAAGAACACACACACACACAAAGCTTACAGAGATAGACACACACACAGAATTACACACACACACGTTTACAGAGATAGACACACAAGCTTACAGAGATAGACACACACAAGCTTACAGAGATAGAAACCCACACAGAATTACACACACACACACGCTTACAGAGAGACACACACAAGCTTACAGAGATAGACACACACACACACACAAGCTTACAGAGATAGACACACACACACACACACAAGCTTACAGAGATAGACACACACACACACACAAGCTTACAGAGATAGACACACACAAGCTTACAGAGATAGACACACACACACACACAAGCTTACAGAGATAGACACACACACACACACGCTTACAGAGAGACACACACAAGCTTACAGAGATAGACACACACACACACACAAGCTTACAGAGATAGACACACACACACACACAAGCTTACAGAGATAGACACACACACAAGCTTACAGAGATAGACACACACAAGCTTACAGAGATAGACACACACACACACACACACAAGCTTAGACACACAAACACACACATAACTCACCAAAGCCTTGTACTTCTCGTTGGAATAGAATTGAATGAACTGTGCAGCCAAGAGTATGATGGAGTCTGGTTCAGGAGTCAGATCAAACCAATTGCCATCCTTATCTTGACCCTGAGAAATGATTAAGGGGGAATGGGAGTAGGGGACAGGCTTTGGGGGGTGCGGGAGTAGGGGGACAGGCTTGAGGGGGACTGGTGGGGTGCGGGAATAGGGGGACAGGCTTGGGGTGGGTAGAAAGCCTGTCCCCCTATTCCCACACACCCCTAACTCCCCAAGCCTGTCCCCCAATTCCCACCCACCCTTAATGGTTGTCACGGTTTGATCCGTGATCATAAAACGTAACGTACGTAAGTAGTAGGATGCTATATATTATATATATATTAACAAAAGGATACCACGTGTGGGGAATGTTCTATAAGGCATGGAACAGTGGTATTTTCCTCAGTCAGGAAGACAAAGACAGAGGAATTGAGTTGAGCAATTTGAAAATAAAGGAGTGCTGGTACCTGGTAATTAAGAAAGGTCCTGTCATGTGAGGTCAGGTGAGGTCGAGTACCCACTCACTCCATCCCGTGTCTGGAGTCATTGCTACAATTTTGCATTAATAACTATGCTATGGGGGCATCTATTACTTATTAAAATTGATTTTGAAGTGGAAGGGAATCATTTGCAAGCAGTTGCATGTTATGGGAAAAGTGATTTGCATGTATAACTAAAGTGTGAGTGACATATGTAAACGTAGTCAAGGAATAGGCCATACGAACACGTAGGTACGGGACAGTCTATCATGAGTCACTCGCCAGGTAGAGAAAAGGTAGAAATGGGGAGGGTCAGAAGGGTAATTATCCCACCACCCTTGTCCTGATTTTGAGAAATATATTTAGTTGGTAGCTAGACACTCGACGAAGAACACACCTCGTATCCAGCCCTCGTTGCTTTGCCTAGGGGCCTATAGTTTTAACGTAACGTCGAAATTGTTTAATTACTTTTTCACAAGACTTATTGTTAATTAACTCACTATTCATTCGCTAGACGAGAATCAGTAAGGTGTCATTTTATAGGTGAGGAGAGGGCTGGCAGGAATTTACGAGTGTGTGTGTGTGTACGAGGGACAGCAAACGAGTGTGGAATTGACATTGAAATATACCAACTGGGTTGCTTGATTTCTATTACTATTACGATAACGTAATTACCGTCTCCTGTGTGTACGAGCGACTGAGGGAAGCACGTGTGGAGAGGAACGAAGCGACGAGGAGTAAGTACATATATATATAGCTATCTATTGGAGCGTGAACGGAAGTGTGTGTGTGTGATTTTCTGATTGAATTTAATTATTCATTTTGTTGGCTTGGAATTTATTAATAAATAGAGAAAATTGTCATTTTGTGTTGTAATTGACCATTATTGCATGCTCTATAATCATACATATATAGCAGGACGAACCCAGAAATAAATTTATTGTGTTGGAGGGAAGGATACAGGGATTAACTCTGGGTAACTCGCTGCAGCCAACCAACGAGATTACATATTTCCAGCAAGGTAAGCTTTGGTAATTATTATAAAGCTACATTCATTGATATCTCATCAGTCCACCCCCACATAATTGGAGCCCGAACAGGGACCTGCTCTTTGTATTAATTCCAGTCACACACGCGCACACCTTCACGAGTAGATAGATTACGGTTGTCCAGGAATTAAGGCAAAGGAAATAATAGAAAATATTTTAAAATGTATACCGTAGCGGAATTGATGGAGGAAGCCCGAAGCTTGGGATATACAGATACGGTCGAGATTCGACAGTACGTAGAGCGTCGTCAAGAGGATGACAGGCTCGAAAGGTTGAGTCAGAGAGAGGCTGAAAAGGAACAGAGAGAGGCAGAAGAGAGAGAGAGAGAGCATGAAAAAGAAAGATGGGCACACGAACAGAAAATGGTGGAACTGCAAGCACAGGCGAATAGTAGTCAAGGCAGTATTGCAAGCCCGACTACAGTAACTCCGAGACTACAACTGGCGAAGTATGTAGAGGGAGACGAAATTGAACCGTTTATTGAGCGATTCGAGATGCTTGCAGACACATACGTCTTTGGTGACGATGTAAAGAAAATAGAGTTCCTTAACCTGTTCGATGGTAAAGCCCTCAGTATCCTCTACCGACTCGATCCTGACACCAGGAATTATGCGAGCATGAAAAAAGCTCTGTTACAAGCATATGGGGTGACGGTCGATGATGCACGGAAGCAGTTTTTGAGTGCTTCCTTGCAAGATAAAGAGACCGTTGCACAGTTTAGTGCACGTCTCGCTAGCCACCTGGATCAGTGGTTTGACAAGGCCGAAACACCCAAGACGTTGGAGGGGATAAAGGACTTGTTGCTTCGCACGCAACTGGAGAAGTCGTGTCCTCCAGAATTGTCGGCCCAGATTAAAACCCATAAGATTAATTGCCTCAAGGAGATGGTAGAAATGTCGGATGCACATTTTACCGCATACGGTTACCACACGCGGGCTCAGTCGTGTGAGAATATCACTCAGTTAAATAAGCCTTCCCAAGACTCTGCTGGTTCATATAATCAGTCAAGTAATAATGATAATTCACAGCAGCAGAGTCAGGTTATACGTCAACAACCTAATCCTCACTTTAATCACGCCAAGAAACAAGGCAATAATTATTATTCTCAGCAGTCAAGTCAGTACCGTTATCAGGGGAGAAGTAACGGGAAGAGTTATAATAACCACGGTGGTAATAAGGGTTATTATCAGCGAGCGGCTGCTGCTACATATACGTATAGTGAACCACAGTACCCAGCTGTAGGTACGGCAGCTACGGCTAGCGCTGCTGGGGAAACTCCCGAGGGTGGAGAAGGATATACCCAGCAGACGACGGAAGCTCGTCAGGGTGAGAAGGATGAAGGGTTACATGTTCACGGGGACCATCGGTGGTTTAAAGGGAAGTGCTAGCGTTGGGGCAGACCTTATGTCACGGTTGCCTGAGGAAAATCGAGCGAGTAACTGATTATGGGTTATAGTTAGGATCCAAATTACTCATTTTATTGTTAATTCCGAGTGCACGAGCACAAACCCTTTATCCAAACTCAGATTTGGGGTTCACCTCGGTCTGGTGTTTGGATATTGCATTGGGTCTTCCAAGACTTGGGTTCCAGCGGTTATCCCTGACTCTAGTCTTGGATGATTAATTAATATATATATATTGCTTTACAGGAATTGATGGCAGTTGGATGGTCTCCAGAATAATTTTTTGCATTTTTATTATTACATATTATGTAACAATGACACAATGTATTACATACACCACACTTATATATTGTTTAAATGTGTACTATTGGTACTAGACATTACCAGGTATAATTATTCTTGCCACGGAGTTTCTCCTTAGATTTTAAAGTTAAAGTAACTGTTAGGAGTTTTTCACTCATTGGCAAAAATAAACACTTAACTGGTATTGAGTCATGACACATACAAGAATGAGTGAAGTGTGAGTGAGTTATTATTGTAATAGTTATACATGCAAAGACGTCATTACCACTTCATTATTCTATTAAACATTGCATAGAGCAATGTCTCTTCTGTGTGTGCGAATGTCACGGTTTGATCCGTGATCATAAAACGTAACGTACGTAAGTAGTAGGATGCTATATATTATATATATATTAACAAAAGGATACCACGTGTGGGGAATGTTCTATAAGGCATGGAACAGTGGTATTTTCCTCAGTCAGGAAGACAAAGACAGAGGAATTGAGTTGAGCAATTTGAAAATAAAGGAGTGCTGGTACCTGGTAATTAAGAAAGGTCCTGTCATGTGAGGTCAGGTGAGGTCGAGTACCCACTCACTCCATCCCGTGTCTGGAGTCATTGCTACAATTTTGCATTAATAACTATGCTATGGGGGCATCTATTACTTATTAAAATTGATTTTGAAGTGGAAGGGAATCATTTGCAAGCAGTTGCATGTTATGGGAAAAGTGATTTGCATGTATAACTAAAGTGTGAGTGACATATGTAAACGTAGTCAAGGAATAGGCCATACGAACACGTAGGTACGGGACAGTCTATCATGAGTCACTCGCCAGGTAGAGAAAAGGTAGAAATGGGGAGGGTCAGAAGGGTAATTATCCCACCACCCTTGTCCTGATTTTGAGAAATATATTTAGTTGGTAGCTAGACACTCGACGAAGAACACACCTCGTATCCAGCCCTCGTTGCTTTGCCTAGGGGCCTATAGTTTTAACGTAACGTCGAAATTGTTTAATTACTTTTTCACAAGACTTATTGTTAATTAACTCACTATTCATTCGCTAGACGAGAATCAGTAAGGTGTCATTTTATAGGTGAGGAGAGGGCTGGCAGGAATTTACGAGTGTGTGTGTGTGTACGAGGGACAGCAAACGAGTGTGGAATTGACATTGAAATATACCAACTGGGTTGCTTGATTTCTATTACTATTACGATAACGTAATTACCGTCTCCTGTGTGTACGAGCGACTGAGGGAAGCACGTGTGGAGAGGAACGAAGCGACGAGGAGTAAGTACATATAT
>JAWZYT010000052.1:87500-115000 GCA_034508575.1 Petrolisthes manimaculis
AGGAAAAGAGAGAATTGTAATTGTGAGTGTCATGAAATTGTTTGTGTGTATATATATATATACACTTTTAGGACACACACAGATACACACCTTCAGGACATACATATATATTTTCATTACTCACACAAATATAAACACAATTATCAATGACAGATAGCAACAAACACACACATGTATATACTACTAGCAGCGAAACCCGACGTTGTCCGGGTGAAGATCCTACATGTGGTTTTGTCAATAGATTTCCTCTACTTATTTGTATGTGAACTTATTAGGAGGGTGATCTATCTCTATCTATCTATGAGAGAAAGGGAGGGAAAGAGAGAGAGCGTGTGGGAGAGAGAGAGAGAGAGAAGAGAGAGTGACTTCGTGCGTGTATGAAAAAGGGAGGGAAAGAGAGAGAGAATGTGTGCGTGTGTGTGTGTATGTATGTATCTCCTAACAGGGACGTCATAATCAACTCCCCTTGTCCCACACTCTCTCTGTACCGGCCTTTTCCTTAGTCAATATATGGCTTCCTTCGTCCTCAAATTCCTTTTCCTTCGTCCTTTGCTCAATTTAATTCTTCCTCTGTCTTCCAATTTCTATTGAAGGATTTAAGTTTATACTAAAGAGGTTGGAGTGTCCATAGAGAGTGTATAGTTGGAGGCGACATGCCCATGGCTCAATAATCCAGGGGTTCGAACCCCTCCCCCTAACCCCCTAACCCCCTATTGATCATTAAAAAAAAAATTGTTGTAAGCCTAGAACACTCCCCAGTCATAAGCGACCAAACTTATGTAAAAATTATTACTCTAGGTTAAACGATGAGGGCGTGCATAGCGGACATACAGACAGACAGACAGAGTGTTTTATATAGAGAGATTTAGGACACACACACACACACGGACAAACACATAATATCACACACAGACATACACATACATATTATTTTATGACATACACACGTTATCGAACACACACACACACACACATATTCTTTTAATACACACACAAACTTTCAGGACACACACATACACACAATTTCGATGACAGATAGAAACACACACATACATACATACAATTTCAAAGATAAACAGAAACACACACACACATAACCCCACTGTCCGACACTTACTGCCCCTGGGCCAGCCACTTGATGTGGTTTGTCAACACCTGCTGAACCATCAGGTTTTGGAGGAGCTTGTGGTACGCCATCCTCAATTTGGTGGATTTAAGTAGGTCATAATGTAATTGTTTGTCTGTATGCTTGTACTTCATTCTGCTATGTTATCAAGATATGTGTGTGTGTGTGTAGTAATTTGATTCTCATTGATTCTGTCTACTTGTAGGTATAGTTGCATGCCTCTTGATTGACGCTACCGCGCAATTAAAAAAAAAAAAAACACACAATTTCAAAATAAGAAACAACAACACACACAATATCAACACACACTTTCAAAACAAACAACAACAACAACACACAATTAGAACTCTCAGCAGATATTATTCTCTCTCCCTCTCATATAAATACAAAATAGCATTCCTACTCACCAAATTTTTCCATATCGATGACTGGAATCTCCATGTTAATCTTCGTTGATTCTCTCTCTCTCTCTCCTGTCAAGAAAAGAAAGGTGTGGTTAGCTTATGTGTGTGCGTGTGCAAAAATCATACACGTGTTGTTCTTTATTACTACGATGGAAGGAAAGTGTTGGTGGTGTTACATATCCAGTACCAGGGTGGTTCCTATAGTAGAACTTATATAATTAAAAGGTATTGGATAATGCAAGTTAGGTTCACCGATAGGAAACTCGCCCCGATACCAGGTATGTAAGCAAAAATAGTACAGATAGATTATATCATTTATGGGATATAATTGACCTATGATAGGATGAAGTAAAGGGTTTGGTAAAAACTCTTAATATAATTAACAAACATAAGATACAACACTCAATATGCAAGACCAATGCACCTGGTGATTACCAATGGTTACTGTTAACGAGTCACTTGAATCACTACCCTAGTCGTGGGTACATTGCTAAAGATACCAAACTAGGTATAAGCTAAGATATGTGGATGCAGTATAACATAAGTAATACGCAATAGTAAGATACTGATTAAAGTAAATCTAAGCTAGGTATAAGGACACAGATACAAATAGGTAAGATAGGTAAGAACGCACACACACACACATCTATGGTGATTTAGTTATCTTTTCTATCCCAAGCCAAGTAAGAATCTAGCAGACCTAAGATGGGTAAAAAAAATGTATGTCAGAGAAAATCATATTGATTAATATAATTTATACTATATTATTATTCCTGTCATCTCTCTGGGTGACTGGATGTCAATCTCTTAGGTGTGTGTGTGAATAAATGTGTGTGTGTGTGTGTGTGTGTGTGTATTACCTACCAACTTCTCTGACCTCAACTTTTTTCGTCAAGACGTTTCATGGGATGGTTTATATGCGTTCAACTGACTGATCCACCTCCATAGACCATCTCACCCCTAACGAACAACTAGAACTAATACTCGACACTCTTCTAAAAGCCTCTATTTAAAATGTATAATCGCAGACCATGAAAAGTCTAACCCTTCTTCCGACCCTGAGAGGAGTCCTGTGTTTTTTCTAAATAACGGCTCATCCAAACTATTACTGACAACACACACATGAGGGTCCATGGTGTATGTTGGTGTGTGTGTTGTCAGTGATAACAGTTGCTGAGCCGTCATCCAGAAAAACCACAGGCCTCGTCTTAGGGTCGGAAGAGGGGGTAGACTTTTCATGGTCTGCTATTGTACCACCGAGGTCAAGCAAAAATGCAAAGTCTTCAATAATAAGAGACAAATAAAGAAAGAAATTGAACAGTAATACGAACAACGACAGGTTTGCACAATTAACCCAGCAAATTTTAAGCATAAATGCAGCCCTAGTCGACTCCACCACATGCAAGAATACTCACAAAGAAGCAATGGCCGTGAGAAGTATCAAAGATGTCATAACCCTGGTCCTGTACTCAAACATATTATATCCTATAATCTGTTCGAACTTCATGAGATATGTTCAACACAATGAGATAGATCGAATGTTTTGAGCTTCACTCTATCCCATGCAGTTGACTCCTCTACTCTCGAATAGAAAACCCAATATATTTCTATACATAGGCCTTCAAGAAGTCAAAAATAAAGACCCTTGTCGGTCCTCTCAAGGACTGTGATAAAACAAAAACTGACCAACAAGAAATAGTAACATAATAAGAAAACAATACAAAACAGTTTTTAGTACACCACTTCAAAAAAAAACTATATATTGCCCAGTAGATTTCTTCATGTCTACAGACCAAGTCAACCACAAGCAACAACTCCACAACATCACCATTAGTATTACTGATATAACTGAAACCATTAAAACACAAAACAACAACTCAGCGTCCGGCCCTGACCAAATACCAGCAATCTTTCTAAAAAAATGTGCGGGTATGGTGGCAAAGCCACTCCTCACATTTTACCAAAGCTCACTTTCAACCAGTATCGTGCCACAACTCCTCAGATCGGCGAAAATCACCCCAGTTTTTAAGAATTGAATTAGTTTCACTTATTGCCAGCAATCTCTAAATCTTAACACTTGTACACGTGTATGAACTTTCACCAAGGAATTGTGCTTTAATGGCTTTCACATGGAGGTATAATCTAAGAGGAGGCGGCATGACGTCACAGAGGTGAAGCCAGTTTTCTATTGGTCGGCTGTCCTCCCTACCCCCCATTGACTCAAAACATTGGACAGCTGATCATGTCGGACCATCAATTTCACCAACATTTTTTGCCATTTTTTAAGATAATGCTGGCGTGTTCAGCATATGGGTGAACCCAGAGAAACAGGAGTCTTTCTACTACATTTCATATGGATGTTAAGAAAGTCATATAGAAAAATATACGACAGAAATTGACAAATCAACGAAGTGAATTTCATCACCTGCCTCGCACACCGCGACACGTACCCATGTCCTGTAGAATATTAATACTGTACACACAAAAACTGTAAAGCCAAGGCTATTATAGTGTTGTGATATTAACTATTAATGTATAACCTGACGTATATATAGCATTGACAGGGTTATAAAAGATAAACTGGCTCCATGGGGGGACCTATTTGTGCCTAAGTTAGGGTTGCTGTAGGATAACTCGAGTGTTGAGAAATTGTATTATGAATGTTTTAGCATATTTCATAATGTTTAATATTTAATTTATTTAATTTATAATTGTGTTTACTATGTAGACTATTTGGTTGTTGAGAATTTAGGTGTAAGTTAAAAAAACGTAGTCTAAGTTAAGCCAATGTGCGGAAAGAGTTTTTATAATTGTGAAATTATATGGCCTGGGACTGATGAGTAAAATTAATATTTCTGTGTAAATCAGAGTGAACTGAAACTGAGGAAGTGATGACACACTTTATGATGTAACATATACAGCCATCATGGTAAGATTCCATGTGGCTTATAAGTGGTAAAATGTGTTTGATACAAGACAACACACCTGAGTGTCAACTCAATTACATGACAGTTCTGGGTGTTACACTACACATCACATATCTCCAGTAGGCCTACCATATACACATTTTCACTACCCTATTCACATGTTCAGTACACTATACACACATCTCCATTACCTTAATTATACACATCATCACAACACACCACATCTTCACTACCCTATACATATCTTCACTACATAGGCTACATTTTCACTGCAGATCACACATCTTCACAGCACACACACACATCTTCACTTCACTATACACATCTTACTGTATAAATTATAATCTTATTTATATACTATACTTAAAGAGTGACACAAGGACTTCCACAGTCTCATACTAGAAATCTTTATATAATTAATACCCACACATGAAGCTGGTAGGCCTATGGTTCGTTACTTGTGAGGTGCATGGCTACAACGAAATGAAATTTAAGTGAAAAAAGATGTAGTTTGTTGACAGGCAGACAGTAAAATATTATTACTATCTGCTTGTCAACAAACTATAACTTTTGCTCACTTTCCTTCCTGTTGTAGGTATCTCGCAAGTAGCGAGGCATACCAGATTCACGTGTGGTCATCTGTACTTGTTGTTATTTCTCTGTAACGTTATAATACGGTCTGTGGGTTGGTATGTAAGCTATCACCTTCTCTTTTACTATACTTTTTGCATAAAATAAGATATTCATTTATTATTCAATTCATTCTTTCATTCATACTCCTAGGAAAAGTTTGCGAGAAGAGGTAATACTCTAGCTGGAAACAGCGATATTTAATGGGTTTAAGTACTTTTGATAATATACAGAATTGGATAATTTTATGTAGTTATCATATATGGAACAAATTCAAGTCTCTTTCTGGCTATGATTATAGGATATATGAGAAAATAAGACCATAATTATAATGGGAGTAAAGCGGGCGAGGCAATGTTTTGAGTCAATGGGGGGGTAGGGTTAATAATAGGCTCCACCCCTTGGCTTCACTTTGGGTGTACAGGACGAGCGGCTCATGCCGCCTCCTCTTAGATTATACCTCCATGTTTTCATCCACTTTTCAGTTTTATGATTTTCTTTTAATCTTGTATATATTTCACCTACCAAAGTATTTTCTTTGTTTAATAAATATTTTACATATCCCACTCTATTAGTGTTTAACCTTGTTAATACTTCCGCAGCATAATCAACAAAAGAGCCGCATTTCACCAAACCCTCCAGACTTATGAACCCGACATCATTATAGGTACAGAGACCTGCTGGCTCACACCTGACATCCAGGACAGTGAAATCTTCCCGACGGACAGTCCCTATAATATGACCCTACACAGGAAAGACAGAATAGACGATAAACATGGTGGAGTCCTTATTGCGACAAAGCCAGGACTAGTTGCGACCCCAGCCACCGAACTGAACGCGGACTCTGAAATTATATGGACTAAAATACAGATACAGGGCTGCAGGACACTCATTATAGGATCATTTTACCGTCTCCCAAATTCAAACTTAGAATACCTGCAGACCCTTGACGATTGCTTATCTAAAATTGACCCCTCCAAAAATATATGGTTGGCTGGTGACTTTAACCTACCGGACATAAACTGGACAGCACAGACTACACTGGACAATTCCACCCATGAAAGCGATTTACTATTACAGACTGATAGGAAACTCTTACATGAAAACTTTATTGACATCATCAACACCCACTCACTTACCCAAACAGTACTCGAACCAACACGCACACAAGTCAGTGTAGAAAGACATAATCCTAACATAAGACACGGGGTCACATCCAACATATTAGACTTATTTCTCACAAACAACATTTCCTTAATTACACGGACACGAGTACTACCTGGTCTCAGTGACCATGAGATGGTACTCATTGATGCAAACATCAAGCCAACAACACAAAAACAATTACCCAGGACAATCTACATGTAGGCTACATACGTGCAGAGTGACAGTGGACTAACTTCACAAATATCCCCCCCAAAAAGGTAAAAGTGCTTAACCAATTAATTCTGTAATTCAAATGTAACTGGGTGATGATAGTAGCTAAGCACCAGAGTGATTGGTTATTGACGTATGTAACACTCACAGAACAAAAACAATGTCCATCCATTAAAGAATACTGACACACAAAACGTTTTTTGCAAATTCCTCAGAGTAAAACTACAAAGATTACTTTCAGCAGAGATTGTTTTTTTTAACAGAAAAACCTTCAATAAAGATCAACACACGAAATCCTTAATTCGAACGCTGCATTATAAATAACATATACAGTAAACAAAATACCATTACCATCACCTACAGTATGTTAATTCACCAATTCATATTTACTACAAGTTATATATACTATCGTCACGTGTCGTTCTGTGCCCTTAAGGGGGTGTGAGAATAGGGGACAGGCTTGAGGGGGGACTGGGGGGTGTGGGAATAGGGGGACAGGCTTGGGGTGGGTAGAAAGCTTGTAACCTATTCCCGCACCCCCCTAACCTCCCCAAACCACCACAAGCCTGTCCCCCCACTCCCGCACCCCCCAGTCCCCCCACTCCCGCCCCCCCCAGTCCCCCCCCAAGCCTGTCCCCCCACTCCCGCACCCCCCAGTCCCCCCAAGCCTGTCCCCCCACTCCCGCACCCCCCAGTCCCCCCCCAAGCCTGTCCCCCCACTCTCGCACCCCCAGTCCCCCCCAAGCCTGTCCCGTATTCCCACACCCCCACTCCTGCACCCCCATCCCCCCCCCCAAAGCCTGTCCCGTATTCCCACACCCCCTTAACTGACTATCAGCTTCTGTCACTTTCATACATGGTCAGATGTACAGTCGCTACCAAAAGTTCTGTCTCCGGTCCTGTCTGTCTGTCTGATGGTGAACTCTGCCATTAATTCCAAGACTCGTTAGTGAGTCGTAGTCGCCTCTGATGCTTCACAATGAACTCTGATTTCTATGTACAGTCTCCTCCACTCCCGCTTTCACCAGTTCAGCGTTGCCATCATATACGTGTGAGCTACTAGTTCCGAATCTCACATCCGAAACACCTGTCATCAACCCTTACTCTTACTGGCAGGTGTTTCGGATGTGAGAGTCGGAACTGGTGGCTCACACGATGCCGGGTGTATACGATGGCAATGCTGAACTGGTGAAAGGGGGAGTGGAGGAGACTGTACAGTACTCGGTGAGGCCTTTTGCTCCGTTTGCAGCAATATGATCCTCAGAGTTAAGGGCAGGTTCTCTTATCGGTGAATTGGAAGGCTACTGAATACTCCTAACTATGCCAGGGAACAGAGGCCCTCAATGGTACAAATAGGGGATCTGTTGTTTGGTGGCATAGTTTGTAGGAATAAGAGGGAAGATTGTACTTATGACCGAGTCCTTCCAAACATGTGTGCCCAGAAACAGACTACATGCCACAACATACTCGTCAAGTGTTTAGTTCGTGCATGGTTCAGTTTGCAGGAAGCAGTACATTTCACTAAGCTAATAATAAAGTTTTATCCTTTCAGTTCACACACACAAGTCTTCAGAACAACATGCACAGTATCGCTATAGGTGTGATACTATGCATTAATAATGGGTTGTGTTAAATATATTTTTACTTCAACGACTCTATGTTTGATCTGTACTTCACACATCACGCACCTGTACATGAAACTGGGACACATAACATACCCTCCACCACCATCACCATCACCATCATCACCACCAATATACTACCATCACCACTACCACCACCACCATCATTAATATACCACCACCACTACTACCACCATTACAATCACTTCCGCCAAAAACACAACACCATCATTAGTATACCACCACCACCATCACCATCATCCCCACCAATATACTACCATCACCACTACCACCATCACCATCACTATAGTATAACACCACCACTATCACCACCTCTAATACAGTATACTACCACAACTACTATCACCACTATCACAACCACAACTACCACCACCACCACCACCACCATCATAAGTCTACTAACACTACTACTACCACCACTACCACTTCCCTTGCCAACACATGACACATATCCTAACAATCAACCCAACTTGCCTCCAGGCTACGACGGGGGGCTGTGTGTGTGGTATTCAGTACAGCATATACACGGTGTCCGGAATTGTTGGCCCGAAAATTTGGCAAATGCATGCTAGGGGGAATAGGGGGACAGGCTTCCTACCCCCCCTAAGCCTGTCCCCGCACCCACCCACCCCCAAGCCTGTCCCCTACTCCCACACCCTCTTAAATGTCTCCATTACCGTTAAACTAAAAAAAAAAAAGATCACATCAATAGAGTATTTTCTTTTCAGAATTAATAAAGCATGCATTTACCAAATTTTCGGGCAAAAAATTCCGGACACCGTGTATAGTCATTCCATAGAACATCATAAAATTCTTTAGAAGTGGAGAAATTACCTCTTGTTAAATAAAGTCGTGTGGTTGGTTGCTGAGTCTCAAAATCCGTCGTATCCAAAATTAGAATAATATACTATTTTTAATCAGGTTCAAATATGACACCAGACTTCCATATCGAAATAGGAATGAGATATTTTAAAAACATACTCATTATGTCGTCCTGCAGCCGTGTCAATCCAAACTTACATCATATTAACACTTTGTAGCATTAAGTGTTGTTTTTAAGTTTCTCTGGTATACATTAATTAAGTCACTGATTCCCCTCCCCCCTGTCTCTTCCTATACTCTAATGTTCTTTTACAGTACAAATATTAAATAGTGGAGTCCACAACTGCACAAAACAAGAGATAATAATGGCATTTAAAAATGTTGTAGTCCACATTTTCAAGTGTTAAACATTTTTGTATCATTAATGTTGGGAAAATGTGTTACGGCAGAGTAATCTCATTGTTAGTACCAATGTAAAATATGTGATTTAGGCGCCGCAACAGCGTGGTCATATAGCGCTAGAAGAAGGTGAAAGAGAGGTAAGACAGCAAGCAGGAAGGAAATAGAAAGACAAGATGGATAGTTGAAGAACTGCAAGTGAGTGACTGGGGCCGAAGGGTCGCCAACATACTTAAATCATTGCCCACATCACGTCAGGCAATATCTTCCACGGGAGTAAATGATGTGAATAAAGTTATATTTCTACCCCCTAACCTTTTACTACAGTACAGACTCATAATAAAGGAGTTTGTTTACCAACCATACTGTACTATACATACATGTTATAACAATCCACTATAGGTATACAGACATAATGTACAGTTGGACACAGGAATTCGTGGTACAGCTCAAGTGAAAGATGGTCAATTTCTCCCAATATTAAGTTTCCTTAGTGCCAAATAGGAGACATCAGGGGCAGAAGTCACTTTTAAGGATGGTAATTAAAAGCAAGTACCTGATAATAGATACTGGTTACTCAAATGGGACAAGTATCTTTCACCTGGGCTGTACCACCCATTCATGTGTCCAACTGTACAGTATAAACTTCTGGCGCATCGATGAAATAGTTTTGACTTCATTAATGCATACAACCATAAGATTCACATACTTATAATTATAAAATTATTATAGGATTTTAAGTTTATAAATTTCAGTATTTTTGTCTATAAACAGTAGAGGCACTTGACACCTTTGAGTTCCTTATCACACAGGAGACGAAACATGCAGCATTCTAACGTTTGCATTAATATGTTTTAATAATACAGCCTACAGTCCAATATCCTCACAGTGCTTCACTCTGAGTATAAACAAAAATATTTTACCGGTGTACGTATAATCACAGCATTAGAGAGAGAGAGAGAGAGAGAGAGAGAGAGAGAGAGAGAGAGAGAGAGAAAGCACGTGTGTGTACAAGATAATAACTCTCTCTCTCTTCAAATACTTTAACACTAGACTTGCTCTTTTGAACTCTTTCAGTGTAATCTCTCCATATAATTATATTTCTTCTGATCAGGACATCATGCAACACTCGAATGAAATTGGAAATTATTTTAGACTTATTTCACTCGTTTTACCTTTGATTCCTCATCTTCGTAATAATATAAACAAATTGGATTACTTTTCACAGAGTCTACACTATATAATATGAACTACGAGAGAAAATAATAATAAGTGTAAAAATTGGTCCATTTACTGCAGACCCATGGGTGGGTTCACGACAACACCATCATTAACAACAACAACAACAACAACACCATCATTAACAACAACAACAACAACAACACCATCATTAACAACAACAACAACACCATCATTAACAACAACAACAACAACAACAACAACACCATCATTAACAACAACAACAACAACAACAACACCATCATTAACAACAACAACAACAACAACAACACCATCATTAACAACAACAACAACAACAACAACACCATCATTAACAACAACAACAACAACAACACCATCATTAACAACAACGACAACAACAACACCATCATTAACAACAACAACAACAACAACAACACCATCATTAACAACAACAACAACAACAACACCATCATTAACAACAACAACAACAACAACAACACCATCATTAACAACAACAACAACAACAACACCATCATTAACAACAACAACAACGACAACAACAACACCATCATTAACAACAACAACAACAACAACAACACCATCATTAACAACAACAACAACAACAACACCATCATTAACAACAACAACAACAACAACAACACCATCATTAACAACAACAACAACACCATCATTAACAACAACAACAACGACAACAACAACACCATCATTAACAACAACAACAACAACAACAACACCATCATTAACAACAACAACAACACCATCATTAACAACAACAACGACAACAACAACACCATCATTAACAACAACAACAACAACAACAACACCATCATTAACAACAACAACAACAACAACACCATCATTAACAACAACAACAACAACAACACCATCATTAACAACAACAACAACAACAACACCATCATTAACAACAACAACAACAACAACACCATCATTAACAACAACAACAACAACAACAACAACACCATCATTAACAACAACAACAACAACAACAACACCATCATTAACAACAACAACGACAACAACAACACCATCATTAACAACAACAACAACCCCATCATTAACAACAACAACCCCATCATTAACAACAACAACAACACCATCATTAACAACAACAACAACGACAACAACAACACCATCATTAACAACAACAACAACAACAACAACACCATCATTAACAACAACAACAACACCATCATTAACAACAACAACGACAACAACAACACCATCATTAACAACAACAACAACAACAACAACACCATCATTAACAACAACAACAACAACAACACCATCATTAACAACAACAACAACAACAACACCATCATTAACAACAACAACAACAACAACACCATCATTAACAACAACAACAACAACAACACCATCATTAACAACAACAACAACAACAACAACAACACCATCATTAACAACAACAACAACAACAACAACACCATCATTAACAACAACAACGACAACAACAACACCATCATTAACAACAACAACAACCCCATCATTAACAACAACAACCCCATCATTAACAACAACAACAACAACATCAACCCCATCATTAACAACAACAACAACCCCATCATTAACAACAACAACAACGACAACAACAACAACAACAACACCATCATTAACAACAACAACAACAATACCATCATTAACAACAACAACAACAACACCATCATTAACAACAACAACAACAACACCATTATTAACAACACCATCATTAACAACAACAACAACAACAACAACAACAACAACAACATCATTAACAACACCATCATTAACAACAACAACAACAACAACACCATCATTAACAACAACAACAACAACACCATCATTAACAACAACAACAACAACACCATCATTAACAACAACACCAACAACACCATCATTAACAACAACAACAACAACATCATTAACAACAACAACAAACGACAAAATCAGCAACATCAACAACAACAAACAACGACAACAACAACAAACAACGACAAAATCAGTAACAACAACAACATCAACAATAACATTATAATAACAACACGTGAAAAAGAAGATGGCTAAATATTATTATGTGTATTATGATTATGATGACCCATTCATGTATTTCACTTACACCATGAAATAAGCTGATTTCCACCCTATTTCTTTTTTATTTTCTGTTTACTGCAAAACTCGTTATGAAAATAGAGTACTTTTATGGTATCATAGTTTGTTTTTCAGTGAGCAGCTGAGTATAAATGCATTTCCACTAACGACACACACACACACACACACACACAAATTACCTCTCACATATCATGAAGTCACTATACATGTACAGTCACGAATAATAATTTCTTTACTCTACTAGTGATATTGATGTGGAAGTAGTCGATGGAGAAGGAAAAAGAAACAAACACTGGCAAGGTTCATATGATATCGACAAAGATTTTTAAGGGGATGTGTGTACAGTACATTTGGTATATTGGAGAGCCTTGATTCTTCAAATGCATGCAAGGAAACAGCAGGACCAGATTTGCAAAAACAATGGTGATCAGTTAACTGTTTGCATTGGACTTGTTTTTAGGAATTAGTTGCTCCATATTTACCAACATATTTACTTGGCCGGCTAAGAATAGACCAGGGATCTAGGAGTGGTATACCTAGTGATAAAGAAGTGGCCAAATGTGTGTAGTACGTAGGAACATACGTGGAGGAAGGGGAGAGGGAACAAACATACACAAAATAACAAATAAGGATAAACATTCGCTCGTAGAGCGAGGACTTGGTGAAAGTATGGCAAATTTCAGACCCCTTGATTTTCGACCTAATGCTCAAATCGCGAGTTTTAGGAATACGGCCATCGCTCAAGTACCACCAGAAGCAGAAATTAATATAGCATGTTACAGAAAACGTTTGATAAAAATCAGATCTCTACAACCGAAATTATTGCGGTGTTATCAATTTTCAGTTTATTTATAATTTTGACCTTGATTTTTTTACTTTTGACCTTGAAAAACAATAGGTGACCTAGAAACTTTGATGCCTACCTGTGGTGAAAATTTCAGCAAAATCGGACAAGAATTGCAACCTGTAGACCGCGAAGCAACAGACTTAGCCACAAACACACAAACACACAATATCGCTGAGCAACATACCTAGCGAAATTTCGCCAAGTAATAAAATAAGTGTAGTACAATAGTGTGCAGGTAGTGTGTAAAGTGTACGACACAAACATATTGAATTAATAGTATGGGGTGTGTGATATTGTTTGTGTGAGGTGTCCATGGGTGTGTGTTTAGATTGTGAAGCATGGATAAATATTTTGAAGGTCGCCGTATGGTCCGTCCAGCACGTGATGTGAAACCCTCGAGCGGCAAGGAAGGCTTGTCGTCCTGTAGGTGTTCCCGAGGAGTAGCAGGTGTGGCAGTGAGTGGTGGTGGTTTGGGTCGAAGGTGCGAAGGGGTGTGGCTGGCAATGGTTTTGTGATGGAAATACTGTCCTGGGGAAGATAAGAAGGGATTAATGGTGTCATGGAGGATTTGGGAAGGGGGACGGTGGAGTTGGGAGTAGGGGACGGCGGGACGGACTGGGTGGGGGAATATGGGTCGTAGGACGGGGTGGAAGGGGAATAGGCAGGGGTGGAATAGGAGATGGGAGTCTGGGATAGGAGTACGGTGTAAGAAAATGAGGGGGATGGGGTGGGGTTTGATGTGGGCTGTGTGGGATGGGAGGAGGATGGGGTGGTTGTCATTCTGTGGTAAGTGTTATAGGCATCGATGATGGTGAACGAGAGCGGGGTAGGAATGACGGTGGCGATGAAGGCTGTGTTGTGGTGGTATGAGGAATAGAGGGTTGTGGCGTGAATGTGTG
Source organism: Petrolisthes manimaculis (assembly GCA_034508575.1). Taxonomy (NCBI): domain Eukaryota; kingdom Metazoa; phylum Arthropoda; class Malacostraca; order Decapoda; family Porcellanidae; genus Petrolisthes; species Petrolisthes manimaculis. Next base: position 101,920 of record JAWZYT010000052.1, read on the forward strand.
ATGGGGTTGTGGGGTGGGTAGAAGTGGTGGTCTGTTGTGAGGGAATATTAAGGGTGGGGTTGGTGATTTGGCAGGAACTGGTGATATCTGGTGTGTGGGTGTAGGTGAGTGTGGGGGTGTAGTGGTGACCGCTGACTTGACCTGCTTCCAAAACGTGATGTAAGGCTTTCCTGATACCTTAATTGTGACTGTAGCGTCCGTCCTGCAGATAACGGGGTGAGGGCCGGTATACGGTTCTTGCAGCAGTGTCTTGTGGAAGTCGGTACACAGGAATAGGTGTGTGACTGTGTGTAGACCTGGTGGTGTGTAGGAAGTTCTCGAGTTGGATTTTCTCGTCTGCGTTGGATGAGTGCTGGAAATGGCTGCCTTCAAGGCTGGGAGGAAAGAGAGGTTGGAGGTGTTCATGTTTGGAGATGTGACCTGTCCGGGTAGGCGGAGATCTTCTCTAAAGACGAGTTCAGCTGGTGAGTGGTGTAGATCCTTCTTCATTGTGGCATGTAAAGTCTGGAGGATAAGACCATTGGTCTGGTTGCGATGAGTCTTTAAATCTTCTGTGCAGGCGTTTAACCATTCTGTTACTGCTGGGGTGGTATGCCGTAGTCCTCTGTCTTCTGGGTCTGAGTAAGGTAAGCATTTCCTGCCACGCCCTGGATTCGAATTGAGTGCCCTGGTCCGTTACGATGACCGCTGCTGTGATAGGTCTGTCATGAGCATCGCGGTGCACCAATGTATAGTACGATCCACTATGGGAGAGGCGGTGGCAGAGTGGATGAAGTGACAGACTGCGAATGGCAAGGGCCCTGGTTCGAGTCCACGAGAAAACGTCTGGTATTTTTCCGAGGTCTGATGGGTCCAGCTGTTCGTCAACTACTCTGGCTACGCCGACACGTCAAGAAAATACCCCTTACATCGTCGTCAACTTACAACATAGAAGATGCCAGACCATACTCCAAGATGCTGTGAGTGAAGGTGTAGCTGTTCTCCGCTGATAGTGACGTGTATAAACAAATTGTGGGTCATCTATTGTGTGTGTGTGTGTGTGTGTGTGTATGTGTCATCTTGTCTCCTGATAGTTACCTGTATAAGTAAGGTGTCGTCATATAGTGTGTGTGTGTGTATAAATAAGGTGTGGTCATCTAGTGGGACAGAAGAGAAGCTACGGTACCAACATCACCACTAAGCTCCACTACTGTCTCATCTGGTTCGACACCCAATAATCTCGGGGCTTCACAAGAGTCACGGGCTACTGACAGCCTACAGCCCCGAGGTTGAAGTATAGAAAAAAAAAGGTGTAACTCTTTTAATTTGAAGTTCATATTCTTTTCCTTTCCTTTCACTATCCCTCCCTTTTTCATCTCTCTCTGTTTTATCATCTGATGTACAGTCACCAGCACTAATAAGTATACAGGTGTGTTTCGAATACCTAGAGACAGTAAATCAATGTACAATATTTCGTTGGTTAATTTGTCCTGTTCAAAGCTTCAACCTGAGCTGTAAACTTATTAGTGCTCGATTCTGTTTCTCTTTGCCTGGTATGTCTCACAACCATGTCTAGCCAAATTCATTTTCGTCACCGACACTTTCACTACTTGTTATGTCTTACTTAAATTAACTATCGCCTTTCCTTTTAGTTATACACTTTTGAAGACAGGATTTCCTCGCCCACTCACCCTTATATTAAACTTTACCAGGTGAGCAAAGTTGAGAATGTAGCCGGGCTCCACTTGTTGTCTTCAAAATATCCCGAAGCTCAGAGACGCCTACACAAACACGTCCGTTCACTACCACTGTCAGCCACTACTACTGTGTGTGTGTGTGTATAAGAGAGAGAGAGAGAGAATGTGTGTGTATGTATATATTATAAGAGGGAGAGAACGTGTGTGTGTATGTGTGTGTGTGTGTAAGAGAGAGAGAATGTGTGTGTGTGTGGGTGTAAGAGAGAGAGAATGTGTCTGTGTCTGTGTGTGTGTGTGGGTGTAAGAGAGAGAGAACGAGTGTGTGTGTAGTGGTGGTGAAGAGTGTGTGTGTGCGTATTGATGGTGAAGAAGTGTGTGTTTGTGTGTGTGTAGTGATGGTGAAGAAGTGTGTGTTTGTGTGTGTGTAGTGATGGTGAAGAAGTGTGTGTGTGTGTGTGTGTGTAGTGATGGTGAAGAAGTGTGTGTGTGTGTAGTGGTGGTGAAGAAGTGTGTGTGTGTGTGTGTGTAGTGGTGGTGAAGAAGTGTGTGTGTGTGTGTGTGTAGTGATGGTGAAGAAGTGTGTGTGTGTGTGTGTGTAGTGATGGTGAAGAAGTGTGTGTGTGTGTGTGTAGTGATGGTGAAGAGTGTGTGTGTGTGTGTGTGTAGTGATGGTGAAGAAGAGTGTGTGTGTGTGTGTGTGTAGTGATGGTGAAGAGTGTGTGTGTGTGTGTAGTGGTGGTGAAGAATGTGTGTGTGTGTGTAGTGGTGGTGAAGAGTGTGTGTGTGTGTGTGTGTAGTGGTGGTGAAGAAGTGTGTGTGTGTGTGTGTGTAGTGATGGTGAAGAAGTGTGTGTGTGTGTGTGTGTAGTGATGGTGAAGAAGAGTGTGTGTGTGTGTGTGTGTAGTGGTGGTGAAGAGTGTGTGTGTGTGTGTGTGTAGTGGTGGTGAAGAAGTGTGTGTGTGTGTGTGTAGTGATGGTGAAGAGTGTGTGTGTGTGTGTGTGTAGTGATGGTGAATAAGTGTGTGTGTGTGTAGTGATGGTGAAGAGTGTGTGTGTGTGTGTGTGTGTAGTGATGGTGAATAAGTGTGTGTGTGTGTAGTGATGGTGAAGAAGTGTGTGTGTGTGTGTGTGTGTTCTCCGGGCACAGCCAAGCAATATGTCCATCATCTTGGTCAATACCCATGTTTTATAATCATAACCATAATAATACCAACGTTTCATTACAGCAAGTCTGAACTTACATATTCTACAAATACTCTTTCTGTTTTTTTTTTTTTTTTTTTTTTTTTTTTTATAGAGTAATGTTGTTTATCATCAGTTCTTTATTACTTCTATGTATGTATGTATGTATGTATGTATCACTTCAACCTCACTGTCCATCACAGATAAAAATACTATAAGGGAAAATGTGATATAGTAAACAATTTGGAGATAAATAAGTCCTCCAAATATTGCTAAGAAACACACACACCTATATGGAAGAAGCTTGTTTCATGGCATAGACAGGAGGAATCAGAAGCCTCCAATTTTCATACACGATCACAGGGTTTTTTAGTAAACAAAAGAGGACTGATAATAAAACTCTGATTCGCAATAAATGCAAACTTTTTGTGTTTATTAAATCACAGGTTACAATCAAAGCAAATAATTCCAACAAACTATTCCCAGCAATATCAGGTCACAATTATTTTTATTCATCTGGAATTATTTCCTGGCATACTTTGGGTGATTCAAGGCATTCCAATGTACACTGGAACTCGTAAATTCGCGACCATCTCATCAAAATATTTATATCATCTGAGCTGGTAACACTGTGTGGAGAAGGTGTCGTTGTAGGTGAAAGATTGTATCATATCCATCTACTATGTTTATGTCATCTGAGCTGGTAACACTGTGTGGAGAAGGTGTCGTTGTAGGTGAAAGATTGTATCATATCCATCTACTATGTTTATGTCATCTGAGCTGGTAACACTGTGTGGAGAAGGTGTCGTTGTAGGTGAAAGATTGTATCATATCCATCTACTATGTTTATGTCATCTGAGCTGGTAACACTGTGTGGAGAAGGTGTCGTTGTAGGTGAAAGATTGTATCATATCCATCTACTATGTTTATGTCATCTGAGCTGGTAACACTGTGTGGAGAAGGTGTCGTTGTAGGTGAAAGATTGTATCATATCCATCTACTATGTTTATGTCATCTGAGCTGGTAACACTGTGTGGAGAAGGTGTCGTTGTAGGTGAAAGATTGTATCATATCCATCTACTATGTTTATGTCATCTGAGCTGGTAACACTGTGTGGAGAAGGTGTCGTTGTAGGTGAAAGATTGTATCATATCCATCTACTATGTTTATGTCATCTGAGCTGGTAACACTGTGTGGAGAAGGTGTCGTTGTAGGTGAAAGATTGTATCATATCCATCTACTATGTTTATGTCATCTGAGCTGGTAACACTGTGTGGAGAAGGTGTCGTTGTAGGTGAAAGATTGTATCATATCCATCTACTATGTTTATGTCATCTGAGCTGGTAACACTGTGTGGAGAAGGTGTCGTTGTAGGTGAAAGATTGTATCATATCCATCTACTATGTTTATGTCATCTGAGCTGGTAACACTGTGTGGAGAAGGTGTCGTTGTAGGTGAAAGATTGTATCATATCCATCTACTATGTTTATGTCATCTGAGCTGGTAACACTGTGTGGAGAAGGTGTCGTTGTAGGTGAAAGATTGTATCATATCCATCTACTATGTTTATGTCATCTGAGCTGGTAACACTGTGTGGAGAAGGTGTCGTTGTAGGTGAAAGATTGTATCATATCCATCTACTATGTTTATGTCATCTGAGCTGGTAACACTGTGTGGAGAAGGTGTCGTTGTAGGTGAAAGATTGTATCATATCCATCTACTATGTTTATGTCATCTGAGCTGGTAACACTGTGTGGAGAAGGTGTCGTTGTAGGTGAAAGATTGTATCATATCCATCTACTATGTTTATGTCATCTGAGCTGGTAACACTGTGTGGAGAAGGTGTCGTTGTAGGTGAAAGATTGTATCATATCCATCTACTATGTTTATGTCATCTGAGCTGGTAACACTGTGTGGAGAAGGTGTCGTTGTAGGTGAAAGATTGTATCATATCCATCTACTATGTTTATGTCATCTGAGCTGGTAACACTGTGTGGAGAAGGTGTCGTTGTAGGTGAAAGATTGTATCATATCCATCTACTATGTTTATGTCATCTGAGCTGGTAACACTGTGTGGAGAAGGTGTCGTTGTAGGTGAAAGATTGTATCATATCCATCTACTATGTTTATGTCATCTGAGCTGGTAACACTGTGTGGAGAAGGTGTCGTTGTAGGTGAAAGATTGTATCATATCCATCTACTATGTTTATGTCATCTGAGCTGGTAACACTGTGTGGAGAAGGTGTCGTTGTAGGTGAAAGATTGTATCATATCCATCTACTATGTTTATGTCATCTGAGCTGGTAACACTGTGTGGAGAAGGTGTCGTTGTAGGTGAAAGATTGTATCATATCCATCTACTATGTTTATGTCATCTGAGCTGGTAACACTGTGTGGAGAAGGTGTCGTTGTAGGTGAAAGATTGTATCATATCCATCTACTATGTTTATGTCATCTGAGCTGGTAACACTGTGTGGAGAAGGTGTCGTTGTAGGTGAAAGATTGTATCATATCCATCTACTATGTTTATGTCATCTGAGCTGGTAACACTGTGTGGAGAAGGTGTCGTTGTAGGTGAAAGATTGTATCATATCCATCTACTATGTTTATGTCATCTGAGCTGGTAACACTGTGTGGAGAAGGTGTCGTTGTAGGTGAAAGATTGTATCATATCCATCTACTATGTTTATGTCATCTGAGCTGGTAACACTGTGTGGAGAAGGTGTCGTTGTAGGTGAAAGATTGTATCATATCCATCTACTATGTTTATGTCATCTGAGCTGGTAACACTGTGTGGAGAAGGTGTCGTTGTAGGTGAAAGATTGTATCATATCCATCTACTATGTTTATGTCATCTGAGCTGGTAACACTGTGTGGAGAAGGTGTCGTTGTAGGTGAAAGATTGTATCATATCCATCTACTATGTTTATGTCATCTGAGCTGGTAACACTGTGTGGAGAAGGTGTCGTTGTAGGTGAAAGATTGTATCATATCCATCTACTATGTTTATGTCATCTGAGCTGGTAACACTGTGTGGAGAAGGTGTCGTTGTAGGTGAAAGATTGTATCATATCCATCTACTATGTTTATGTCATCTGAGCTGGTAACACTGTGTGGAGAAGGTGTCGTTGTAGGTGAAAGATTGTATCATATCCATCTACTATGTTTATGTCATCTGAGCTGGTAACACTGTGTGGAGAAGGTGTCGTTGTAGGTGAAAGATTGTATCATATCCATCTACTATGTTTATGTCATCTGAGCTGGTAACACTGTGTGGAGAAGGTGTCGTTGTAGGTGAAAGATTGTATCATATCCATCTACTATGTTTATGTCATCTGAGCTGGTAACACTGTGTGGAGAAGGTGTCGTTGTAGGTGAAAGATTGTATCATATCCATCTACTATGTTTATGTCATCTGAGCTGGTAACACTGTGTGGAGAAGGTGTCGTTGTAGGTGAAAGATTGTATCATATCCATCTACTATGTTTATGTCATCTGAGCTGGTAACACTGTGTGGAGAAGGTGTCGTTGTAGGTGAAAGATTGTATCATATCCATCTACTATGTTTATGTCATCTGAGCTGGTAACACTGTGTGGAGAAGGTGTCGTTGTAGGTGAAAGATTGTATCATATCCATCTACTATGTTTATGTCATCTGAGCTGGTAACACTGTGTGGAGAAGGTGTCGTTGTAGGTGAAAGATTGTATCATATCCATCTACTATGTTTATGTCATCTGAGCTGGTAACACTGTGTGGAGAAGGTGTCGTTGTAGGTGAAAGATTGTATCATATCCATCTACTATGTTTATGTCATCTGAGCTGGTAACACTGTGTGGAGAAGGTGTCGTTGTAGGTGAAAGATTGTATCATATCCATCTACTATGTTTATGTCATCTGAGCTGGTAACACTGTGTGGAGAAGGTGTCGTTGTAGGTGAAAGATTGTATCATATCCATCTACTATGTTTATGTCATCTGAGCTGGTAACACTGTGTGGAGAAGGTGTCGTTGTAGGTGAAAGATTGTATCATATCCATCTACTATGTTTATGTCATCTGAGCTGGTAACACTGTGTGGAGAAGGTGTCGTTGTAGGTGAAAGATTGTATCATATCCATCTACTATGTTTATGTCATCTGAGCTGGTAACACTGTGTGGAGAAGGTGTCGTTGTAGGTGAAAGATTGTATCATATCCATCTACTATGTTTATGTCATCTGAGCTGGTAACACTGTGTGGAGAAGGTGTCGTTGTAGGTGAAAGATTGTATCATATCCATCTACTATGTTTATGTCATCTGAGCTGGTAACACTGTGTGGAGAAGGTGTCGTTGTAGGTGAAAGATTGTATCATATCCATCTACTATGTTTATGTCATCTGAGCTGGTAACACTGTGTGGAGAAGGTGTCGTTGTAGGTGAAAGATTGTATCATATCCATCTACTATGTTTATGTCATCTGAGCTGGTAACACTGTGTGGAGAAGGTGTCGTTGTAGGTGAAAGATTGTATCATATCCATCTACTATGTTTATGTCATCTGAGCTGGTAACACTGTGTGGAGAAGGTGTCGTTGTAGGTGAAAGATTGTATCATATCCATCTACTATGTTTATGTCATCTGAGCTGGTAACACTGTGTGGAGAAGGTGTCGTTGTAGGTGAAAGATTGTATCATATCCATCTACTATGTTTATGTCATCTGAGCTGGTAACACTGTGTGGAGAAGGTGTCGTTGTAGGTGAAAGATTGTATCATATCCATCTACTATGTTTATGTCATCTGAGCTGGTAACACTGTGTGGAGAAGGTGTCGTTGTAGGTGAAAGATTGTATCATATCCATCTACTATGTTTATGTCATCTGAGCTGGTAACACTGTGTGGAGAAGGTGTCGTTGTAGGTGAAAGATTGTATCATATCCATCTACTATGTTTATGTCATCTGAGCTGGTAACACTGTGTGGAGAAGGTGTCGTTGTAGGTGAAAGATTGTATCATATCCATCTACTATGTTTATGTCATCTGAGCTGGTAACACTGTGTGGAGAAGGTGTCGTTGTAGGTGAAAGATTGTATCATATCCATCTACTATGTTTATGTCATCTGAGCTGGTAACACTGTGTGGAGAAGGTGTCGTTGTAGGTGAAAGATTGTATCATATCCATCTACTATGTTTATGTCATCTGAGCTGGTAACACTGTGTGGAGAAGGTGTCGTTGTAGGTGAAAGATTGTATCATATCCATCTACTATGTTTATGTCATCTGAGCTGGTAACACTGTGTGGAGAAGGTGTCGTTGTAGGTGAAAGATTGTATCATATCCATCTACTATGTTTATGTCATCTGAGCTGGTAACACTGTGTGGAGAAGGTGTCGTTGTAGGTGAAAGATTGTATCATATCCATCTACTATGTTTATGTCATCTGAGCTGGTAACACTGTGTGGAGAAGGTGTCGTTGTAGGTGAAAGATTGTATCATATCCATCTACTATGTTTATGTCATCTGAGCTGGTAACACTGTGTGGAGAAGGTGTCGTTGTAGGTGAAAGATTGTATCATATCCATCTACTATGTTTATGTCATCTGAGCTGGTAACACTGTGTGGAGAAGGTGTCGTTGTAGGTGAAAGATTGTATCATATCCATCTACTATGTTTATGTCATCTGAGCTGGTAACACTGTGTGGAGAAGGTGTCGTTGTAGGTGAAAGATTGTATCATATCCATCTACTATGTTTATGTCATCTGAGCTGGTAACACTGTGTGGAGAAGGTGTCGTTGTAGGTGAAAGATTGTATCATATCCATCTACTATGTTTATGTCATCTGAGCTGGTAACACTGTGTGGAGAAGGTGTCGTTGTAGGTGAAAGATTGTATCATATCCATCTACTATGTTTATGTCATCTGAGCTGGTAACACTGTGTGGAGAAGGTGTCGTTGTAGGTGAAAGATTGTATCATATCCATCTACTATGTTTATGTCATCTGAGCTGGTAACACTGTGTGGAGAAGGTGTCGTTGTAGGTGAAAGATTGTATCATATCCATCTACTATGTTTATGTCATCTGAGCTGGTAACACTGTGTGGAGAAGGTGTCGTTGTAGGTGAAAGATTGTATCATATCCATCTACTATGTTTATGTCATCTGAGCTGGTAACACTGTGTGGAGAAGGTGTCGTTGTAGGTGAAAGATTGTATCATATCCATCTACTATGTTTATGTCATCTGAGCTGGTAACACTGTGTGGAGAAGGTGTCGTTGTAGGTGAAAGATTGTATCATATCCATCTACTATGTTTATGTCATCTGAGCTGGTAACACTGTGTGGAGAAGGTGTCGTTGTAGGTGAAAGATTGTATCATATCCATCTACTATGTTTATGTCATCTGAGCTGGTAACACTGTGTGGAGAAGGTGTCGTTGTAGGTGAAAGATTGTATCATATCCATCTACTATGTTTATGTCATCTGAGCTGGTAACACTGTGTGGAGAAGGTGTCGTTGTAGGTGAAAGATTGTATCATATCCATCTACTATGTTTATGTCATCTGAGCTGGTAACACTGTGTGGAGAAGGTGTCGTTGTAGGTGAAAGATTGTATCATATCCATCTACTATGTTTATGTCATCTGAGCTGGTAACACTGTGTGGAGAAGGTGTCGTTGTAGGTGAAAGATTGTATCATATCCATCTACTATGTTTATGTCATCTGAGCTGGTAACACTGTGTGGAGAAGGTGTCGTTGTAGGTGAAAGATTGTATCATATCCATCTACTATGTTTATGTCATCTGAGCTGGTAACACTGTGTGGAGAAGGTGTCGTTGTAGGTGAAAGATTGTATCATATCCATCTACTATGTTTATGTCATCTGAGCTGGTAACACTGTGTGGAGAAGGTGTCGTTGTAGGTGAAAGATTGTATCATATCCATCTACTATGTTTATGTCATCTGAGCTGGTAACACTGTGTGGAGAAGGTGTCGTTGTAGGTGAAAGATTGTATCATATCCATCTACTATGTTTATGTCATCTGAGCTGGTAACACTGTGTGGAGAAGGTGTCGTTGTAGGTGAAAGATTGTATCATATCCATCTACTATGTTTATGTCATCTGAGCTGGTAACACTGTGTGGAGAAGGTGTCGTTGTAGGTGAAAGATTGTATCATATCCATCTACTATGTTTATGTCATCTGAGCTGGTAACACTGTGTGGAGAAGGTGTCGTTGTAGGTGAAAGATTGTATCATATCCATCTACTATGTTTATGTCATCTGAGCTGGTAACACTGTGTGGAGAAGGTGTCGTTGTAGGTGAAAGATTGTATCATATCCATCTACTATGTTTATGTCATCTGAGCTGGTAACACTGTGTGGAGAAGGTGTCGTTGTAGGTGAAAGATTGTATCATATCCATCTACTATGTTTATGTCATCTGAGCTGGTAACACTGTGTGGAGAAGGTGTCGTTGTAGGTGAAAGATTGTATCATATCCATCTACTATGTTCCACCTACTCTGATTCCTCCCCAAATAAATGTTACCAGCTCAAATAGCATGAACATCTAAGTAGGTGGTCCCAATTAAATGTTACCAGCGCAAATGACATAAACATCTAAGTATGTGGTCCCGAATAAATGTTACCAGCGCAAATGACATTAATATTTTGATGATATTTTGTGGCTGTACCAAAAGTATAGGCTACTATATCATTAAAATGCAGGTTATATTCAAAGTAAATACCAGTACAAAAAATAGTAAAGGTCTGTGTGTGTGTCAGTCCAACCACAGAGTGTCAGAATCACTCAGTCATTTTATTCTAGATATTATAGAACACACACACACACTTTCTCTTTCCCCCTCTCTCTCATACTAAAGAAACAAAAACACACCAACTCTCTCTCTCTCTCTCTCTCTCTCTCTCTCTCTCTCTCTCTCTCTCTTTCTCTATCCAGCTCACACACACACACAAAAATAAAAAAATACCCACACACACACATAATAAAAACACCAGCATATACAACATCAGCTGTAAGCATCAATAAGCAATGAATGATACATATTCGGTTAAAATTGAAACCTACAGTTGTGGTCAATAAATCATCCATATAAGAGTAACTCACGTCAGATTTTAACAGCTTCCCTCTGTTCCTTAGCTAATAAACTTTCCAATAAATAGGTTAAGTACCATCGTTTAATTTATTACAAGCAGCTATACACTACTTAAAACAATAACATTACATGTGAACATGAAAACATTAAACAGCAAATTGTTATAAACTTACGTATAAGAGGATGATTATCATTGACCACGACTGTACATAGGGTTGATTCCACAGTGGTTCGTAGTGGTTTATTAGCATGTAAACGAAAGAATCTTAGCCGTGTAGATGACTTTTTGCAACACATCATTTATAGGACAATTAAGTGGGACTTTTTAAACACTAGTATTATAGTCAAAGAGACAAAGTATAATAATTATTTACAGTGAATTAATTACCTCTGTTAATTAGGACCCTGTGATCGTGTATAAAATTGGAGACTTCTGCTGATTCCTCCTGACCATGTCACGAAACAAGTTCTTTCCCTATAGGTGGTGTTTCGTGGCAATATTTGAAGGACTCATTTTTCTCCAACTTTTAGACTACATCACAGGATCCCTTAAAGGTGAACATTGAATCAATCTCCCAATATGTTGTGACAGACTAAGAGGAAAATATACACCATTATTATCATCCTTATTTTTAACACTGTATAATTATATGATATAATATAGGTATTGTGTTAACACAACATTAAACAAACTCAAACAAGTAACACAAATGGAACTAATCCTAATATAACCTTCCTGGAGGTGATAATTATTAACAAAGAAATATCTTAATGATTAGTATTGTATTGTTCCCTTGTTATAAGTAAATATGGAAACTGGTGGTAATTATTTTATTCATTGAGATAATTAATTAAAGGTTTGATTCTCTTGTTGGTGAAGGAAGGTCTCTAGAGATTCTTGTAAACTATGTCATCAAACAACTGATTCTTTATTAGTACCATTGAGGGAATCACTACCACTACTACATCCACCACCACTACCACTACCACCACCATTACTACTACATCCACCACTACCACTACCACCACCACCACCACCACCACTACCACTACCACCACTACCACCACCACCACTACCACCACCACCACTACCACTACCACTACCACTACCACCACCACCACTACTGGTTGTCTGGTACTTGTGGTGGTACATAAAGAAGGTGAGCCAGCCTACGACACATTGGAGCAAGGTACAGCAAAATATTAATGTTCACAAAGCGATTCCAAGAGAAGTATAGAATTACAGATATTACAATGGCAACCAATGATGTCACTACTTCCACTTGCATCACATACTTTGGCACACTCAGCATAATAGGTCCCCACACCACCAGGCACATCTCCATTGCCTCTGTCGAGTTGTTGTCAGGGTCAAGGTCTGAAATATTAACACACAACGTTGACTATAAGACAAAAGGAGACAGTGAGAAAAATATTAACACCTATGTTGAGTATTTGGAGAGAGAGAGAGAGAGAGAGAGAGAGAGAGAGAGAGAGAGAGAGAGAGAGAGAGAGAGAGAGAGAGAGAGAGATTTAATTGATGTATGTGTGTGTGTGTGTGTGTGTACCACCGAGTTATTTTGTTGGTTGGTGTTTCCCCCTGTGTGTGTGTGGGGTGTGTGTACTACTGGGTTATTTAGTTGGTTGGTGTTTCTTCGTGTGTGTGTGTGTGTGTGTGTAAACCATTGAGTTTCCCCTGTGTGTGTGTGTGTGTGTGTGTGCATTGATAGGTCAGGTTGTATGTTATATATTGTGTATAAGATAAGTTTGGTTATACTCACCAGTGGGACAGGGTTGATTCACTGTACCACACTCCTTCTTATCCCCACAAGTAAGTGTAATAGTAAGGTTGGGAAAGTGAGGCAGTGGTCGGCTACAGTTGTATTGTTGAACAGTCTGGTTGTGTCCTGGTGTGGTATCAGTCACCCTCATCCAATCTATTCCAATCTGTAAGATTAAGTTATGATTATTACACATTCATAAACACACCTAGTATAATGTACAGTACAGTTGTAACATATAGTCCTTGACCAGCTCGGGTGTGAAGGAAAGTCTGTTCAATGACTATGTGCTTTGACTGTACATAATGTGTATATGTGTATAGACCTAATGTACATAATGTGTATATGTGTA
>JAWZYT010000052.1:120000-167500 GCA_034508575.1 Petrolisthes manimaculis
CGGTACAGGAACACTTAATGTTGACTTGGTTATTAGGTCCGGTAATGTGATCGATGTCAAGTCTTGCCAAAGTTTGTTTATTCTCTTGATTCATGATGTGGAGACTTGTCCCCCACGTGGTATTATTATCAGGTGGAGACAACAACTGAAAGCGAGCCTCCAGGACACCTTCACCAATTTTGTTCATCTCTATTGGTTGTCGAGACACCATGGATGACTGGTTGTAGGCGGGACATTCTGGTGAGAGAGGAAAGTTGTTAGTGATGTTTTTAATATTGGGTATTTTTAATATTGGGCAATTTCTCTGTTTTGCACACACACACACACAAACATCCTTCTTCCTTCCTTTCTCGGTTTTGCACACACACACACAGATATCCTTCTTCCTTCCTCTCTCTTTTTTGCACACACACACACATACATCGTTCTTCCTCCCTCTATCTTTTTTGCACACACACACACACACACACACACACACACACACAAACACACACACACACACACACACACACACACACACACACACATACACACACACACACACACACACACACACACATAGTAACAAACAATAATGAGCCAACTTACCAGTACGTCTACGAGCATCAATGGGTGGTGTGAGAGTCAACACCATCACCACCATCACTAGTATTACACTCCATCCACACATCATGTCTGTAATAAAATAATACTAATAATAGTCTCTGTACACACACACACACACACACTATCATTATAAACACACCAGCCTGCGAGACAACAGAGACAATTCTACCCTCGCCCATCAGCCCAGCTTACCAACAGAGGTAGACAGCAGCCCTTTCATGGGAGACAGCAGCCTGCCAGACCATATCGTCTCCCCAAGCACACCTCCAACTATCCCACCAAGGACCTGTCCACATAATGGACCATCCCGGGTGTGTCTGACGGGGTGGACGGCAGCCTGGCTCACCCACGGATGGGCAGCGAGGCTAGTCAAATAAGGTCTATCCTGGCCAGGGATTACAGTTCCAATGTGTTTTATTTCCCATTTTAATTTCTTGATTAAATTTGTGTGATAATGGGAATTAATCATATATTATTACGAGTACTAAAAATTTATTTTCGCTTCTCCCAATTCCCGAGGCGTTTTTCACATTTTAGACAATTGTCTTACACTTGACTTTCTTTCCTAGCCACTACGCCTGCCCCCCATGTCCTCCAAGGTGTCACCCTCGGTCGTCACACACGTGAGGGAAATGCGGGAGAAAGGGATAGTGGAGCCAGCGAGAGGAAAGATATTTCTATCCCGCCTATTCACTGTTCCCAAGAAAAACTCAGACAAAACGAGACTAGTGATGGACCTGAGCGCTCTGAACAAATTCTTGAAGCCTCAACACTTCAAGATGGTATCAGTGGCTCAGGTTCACACAGTCCTCCGAAAGGGAGACTGGTTTGCGTCACCTCGGGTTTCACCGCTTCCTGGCGTTTCAGGTGGGGACCGAGACATTTCAGTTCACCAGACTTCCTTTCGGATTTTCGCTTGCCCCTCGAGTTTTTACCAAGCTCATGAGGTTGGTGGCGGAGGAGGGTGTCCCCACTCTCACTGAACGATGGGTTGATACACGCCCCCTCCAAGGAGCAGGTATCAACCAACGTGGCAGTAGCGATGAGGGTGTTAAGGGAGATGGGGTTTCTTATAAACATCCCCAAATCCTCTCTTATCTCCACACGCAAGCTATGTTGGCTAGGGATAGAGTGGGACTTTATTTCGGCCACCCTCTCGCTCGCCCCAGACAATGCCCGCCGGATCCTCCGCCAGTTTTTTTTTTTTTTTCTATACCTCAACCTCGGGGCTGTAGGCTTTAAGTATACCGTGATTCTTGTGAAGCCCCGAGATTACTGGGTGTCGCACCAGATGAGACAGTAGTGGAGCTTCGTGGTGATGTTGGTACCGTAGCTTCTCTTCTGTCCCACTAGATGACTACACCTTATTTATACACGTCACTATCAGGGGAGAGCAGCAGCTACACCTTCACTCACAGCATCTTGGAATATGGTCTGGCATCTTCTATGTTGTGAGTTGCCGACGATGTAGGGGGTATTTTCTTGACGTGTCGGCGTAGCCAGGATAATTGACGACAGAGCTGGACTCAGTTCACCTCTGAAAATCCCAGACGTTTACTCGTGGATTCGAACCAGGTACGGGGCAAGGCCGCTTGAATAGTATTCAAGCGGCCTTGGTACGGGGGGGCGTATTTCTCCCGTACTTTCTCTCGCCGCCAGTGGGAATCGTTGCTAGGGTGCCTTAACTTCACAGCACCCGCGATTCCCCTGGGACGACTAAAACACAGAAGAATGACACGAGAGGTCAACAGACACCTATCATCCGCACCACGAGACGTCCCCAGGCTCATACCCACCGTTTCAAGCGTCACTGCGTCTACACGCTTGGAGTTTTTACGGTGTGTCCTCAGCAAACAGTTCTCACAAGACACAGTGGGCAAGATGCTGAAGGCACACCATAAATCTTTGGTGCTGCAATACGAATCATGCTGGAAGAGATTTCAAGATTACCTTCGTCGTCACTCTATCACTATCATATCCGAAGGCACTATCATGGATTTTCTTGTTTGTCTGTCCGATTCCACTAACAGGGTTCCAGCTACTATTATAGCACACTATACCACCCTGTCTGACCCTCTTCTACTAGGGTTTAACATCAAGGTTCCAGAGAGACCTCTTACCCTACTTCGGGGATTTGGGCAGGTACGTACGGCATCACAACGGGCCCAAACTCCTGCTTGGTCCCTTCACTGTGTCCTTACCTACCTGACCTTCGAGAGGGTCACACTTACCTTAAACCATCTCCTTCAGAGAGCTCTCTTCCTGCTAGCTTTAGCTACAAGGGGACAGAGCTTCTCAGCTAGCAGCCCTGACCCATCACCCTTCATTTACCATTTTAGATAATAACATGACCTTTTTAACTGTTTCACCTTCACTCACATTTTTAGCAAAAACTGAGCAGGCAGATAGCAGAATTGGCCCCCTCAGGATACCGTCCTTCCTGCTGGATTCATGCATTTAAAAGTTACGTAGATGCTACGAGAGAGGCATCACTAGACCATTTATTTTATAATTCTAAGTCTGGTATGCCTCTTCCTCCCAGATCAATCCCTCACCTTCTCTATCGAGTGATTAATAATGCAGATCCAGGCCATGACCCTAAGGCACACAGTGGTAGAGGCAGGACTGCCTCACGCACCTTCCTTAGAACTCTCTCGGTGGAAAAATACGGGATTTGGGGGGATGGGCGTCTACAGCCTCCTTCAGGACGAGATATCTTTATCATTCTGTGAATCTCATTCAGTGTGTAGCACTAACTACTCCCCCTGAGTTACCTACTGTGTCGTCCCCACCAGGCAGGGGACTCCATGGGAAGAAAAAAAAAGGGGGGGGGGAGGAGGGGTAACCCGAGGGGTAAAGGTCAGGCCAGGTAACTCATATTCACCTTTCATATCCATCTTGTATTTACTCACCCACATTTTATCATCACCTTGTATAACATTTTTATAAATAAATAAATATCTTGTAGACTGAGTTCCTCGTTCATCCCCACAACAATATTGATTTTATTCTTGTGTTGAAAGAAAACAATAAATACTCCTTGTCTTCCTACAAAGTTCTTCCCACTGTAACTCAGTAGACATAAACTGATACTAACAAGGTAATGAAGCTACACAGGCCAACACTGAGGCTGTAAATTTACTTTAAAACACTGGGTTGTTTTTGGACACAACTCTTTGGGAATCTATTTATATTTAAGGAGATAGTCGTATCCCTTCTATACTCCTATACTATTAATGCCTCTGTCGGCACCCGCAGCGAGTTATCAACTATAACAACAACAACTCTGAGACGAGAGGACGTTCTGAATAAGGTTCCTCCATTTCCTCCCTCCTATATACCTCTTCACACACATAGCAAATAGCTATGCTGGTTCTTTATACACCAATAGTGGTGCATTTGTATTGTCTTCTAGCCACAAATTAGCTTTTATTGGTGTTAAAATAACCAGCACAGATTCTACCCTCCCACCTCCCTATAGGAACCTTTCATTTTATTTACTTATTTCTCATTTGAGTGGCCGAGCGTCCCGACCTTTGCCCTTAGCGTACCCAAGCGGTCAGTAATACCAAAGGCCACCACCAGGGGCCTCATATCAGTACAGTGCCAGATTTGTATTTCATTTCTGATGAACATCACGGAAGTTATCCTCGTAGCATTTATGACCTAGACAGCCTAAGCTAACTTGATGGTGACTCTATAGCAAACAGCTGTGCTGGTTCTTTTAACACCAATAAAAGCTATTTTGTGGCAGGAAGTCACTACAAATGCACCATTGTACACACACACACACACACACACACACACACACACACTAAACCTATCATTATAAACACACACAGTATGTCCACACATGATGTCTGTAATATAACAAATATAATAGCCTCTGTACACACACACACACACACACCCTATCCTATCATTATACACACACACAGTATTACACTCCGTCCACACATGATGTATGTAATATAACAATAATAATAATAGCCTCTGTACACACACACCCTATCATTGTAAACACACATACACCCTATCATTATCATTGTACACACACACACTATCAATTTACACACGCACTACCCTATGATTGTACACACACACACATAGTATTACACTCTGTCCACACATGATGTTTGTAATATAGCAATAACAATAGCCTCTGTACACACACACACACACACACACACAGTATTACACTCTGTACACACATGATGTTTGTAATATAGCAATAACAATAGCCTCTGTACACACACACACACACACACACACAGTATTACACTCTGTACACACATAATGTTTGTAATATAGCAATAACAATAGCCTCTGTACACACACACACACACACACACACAGTATTACACTCTGTACACACATAATGTTTGTAATATAGCAATAACAATAGCCTCTGTACACACACACACACACACACACACAGTATTACACTCTGTACACACATAATGTTTGTAATATAGCAATAACAATAGCCTCTGTACACACACACACACACACACACACAGTATTACACTCTGTACACACATAATGTTTGTAATATAGCAATAACAATAGCCTCTGTACACACACACACACAGTATTACACTCTGTACACACATAATGTCTGTAATATAGCAATAACACTGGGTTCATTCCACAATGGTATTAGTTTGTTACCTTCCTAACTAACCACACCTGTAGTGATTCATTATTTTAGGGTTAATTCCAGAGTGGTATTCGTTTGTTACCTTCCTAACCAACCACACTTGTAAAGCTTCATTATTTTAGGGTCCATTCATTATTCAATAATTCACCCAGAAGTAATTTACACTGTTTTTTTTTTTTTTTTTTTTTTTGTGGAAATGATGTACTATGTGTAGTTTACAATAATATGATTGGCGTTGGTGTAGTAATATTATTTGTTGTGTAGTAAATATATAGAGTGTGTCTGGTAATGGTATTATGGTACAGAGGTCTCACATGGCTACCATATTAACCTACCATACAGATAACAGTACGTCATGTGCGTGTGTGTGTGTGTGTGTGTATGTGTGTGTGTTTGTCTGTGTGTGTGTGTGTGTGTGTGTGTCTGTGTGTGTTACTTACCTTTCCTTTGTGACCACCTGGTAGGACACAGATGGACTTGTTCAGCGGGACTTCACCTGTTGTTTCAGATATCCAGCCAGACCCTGACGACTACATATAAAGGTGTATATTAATATTGGAAACATATTATAAAGGTGTATACAGTATTAATATTGGAAACATATTATAAAGGTGTATACAGTATTAATATTGGAAACATGTACTGTGTTACAGATGTCCCTGAGTACTGTACATATAAAGGTGTATATTAATATTGGAAACATATTATAAAGGTGTATACAGTATTAATATTGGAAACATGTACTGTGTTACAGATGTCCCTGAGTACTGTACATATAAAGGTGTATATTAATATTGGAAACATGTACTGTGTTACAGATGTCCCTTAGTACTGTACATAATTATAAAGGTTAGGTTATATTAGCACTATACATATATAGGTGTATATTAAAACATAGATCAATTATTAGTAATAAAAGTAATCAATAAAGAACTAGATACAAAATAGACCAAACTATCATTGTTAACTATTAATTAAGATTAAATATTATCATGTAATGTTTGATTCATCAACAACCAATACAATAATTAATTATTAATTATATTGTGGTCACAGATTAGATCCCACACACAAACATGCACGCACGCATGCATGCACGCACGAACACACACGCATGCATGCACGCACAAGCACGCATGGACTCACGCGCATGCACGGACACACATGTATGTATGTATACACGTATACACACACATTAATACGTACGCACACACGCATGCACACACAGACTCACGCACACGGATGTACACACAAGGGCACATACACGCAGGCCAGAACACACAACTCTCTATCTCTTCCTGTTCACTAATCTATACAACTTAGTAAAAGTGTTCACACCATGATAAGTAAAGGTTGAGTTATTACTACTGTCAATATTCACTGTGTGTGTGTGTGTGTGTTAATACATATATGTGTATACTATTAGGGTGTGTGTGTGTTAGTGTTAATACATACTTGTGTATACTGTTTGGGTATATGTGTGTGTATGCGTGTGTTCATACCATAATAAATTGAAGATTTTACATAGTTATACTTTACAATAAATTATACTGAATGAACTATAGCATTATAATGATAATACAAGATGGTAGTGCTCCCTTGTTACTTATATTAATAAATAAATAAAGTGGCTTTAGAAATATATCAACAGATATCCAGGAAGTTAAAGGGGAGTAGTACAGTGTTGGTAAATCTGGAGCAACTGATTCCTCCATTCTATTCCAAGCAACAGAACACCATTATTTAGGTTAATGTGGTCCCGTTTCCTGGTATACTTCGGAGGAATCAAAGTGCTCCAATGAACTATAAGTATATGTGCGGTCCCTGGAGCCGGACGTGTCCTCCCCGAGCTCCGACTTCCTTCTTCATTTATCCTTCTTTTTTAACCAAACCCTCATATCATCACATTTCATTACTGTTAAGTATCGAGATTGTTTGTTTGGGTTGTCATTTTATGCCATCTTTTAAATTTACATACACCCTCCCCCAGTGTAAACACTGCCATCCACCCCTTGTTTATTTTGTTTACAGTTTTTAATAATACAGTTTCTTGTCTTTTTTTGTTTTTTTTTGTACATTTATATCATCTTTTTATAATCTCGATACAGGGGTGAGTCTGTTTGTCTATTTATATTTGTGCTTTATAAACATGTACAGACACACCCCACACAAAACAACATACACATACACATTAACAATGTTTTACACATATTGCACACTAGTTTTAATACTCTACAACATTAACAACAAAAACACTGACTGTATACATACCAACACATCAGACTCACTAACACCAGACACCTACACCCACACCTCCATATACACACACCTGTTTGGGAACCTGGGCTCCCCTAAGAACTCTCAACGGTTGAAGGTGGCTTGCCTCGGCAATCTCCGGGGTGCCCTGTTGCTCCTTATGTTGTGCGGTGACACAGGGGCTCTGGTCAACCCTGGCCCCCGTGCCCCAAAGTACCCCTGTCAGCTGTGCCAACGGGCGGTCAAGTGGGGCCAGCGGGCCATCCAGTGCGACCGCTGCTGTGAGGTTTCCCAGCACGCAGGCTGGTATCATATCAGCTGTGTTGGGGGCTTCACGGCTGCGTTCGACGGATTGGAGGGCCGGAGCCTTTCATGGATCTGCTGGGATTGTGGCGCGCCCAATTTCACTTCCTCCCTTTTTCACTCCCCAATACAACACAACAATAGATTCAGTTTGCTTGACACCACCATTTCATCTCCATCACCATCCACAACCCACAACACACCTTCACCATTAGATAGGATCACTCGACGTTTAGGTAGACGTAACAGTGACAATTCCTCCCCTACACAAAACCGACAACAAGACATGACTTCCCTTAACACCGTATCATCCACTCCTCCTCTCCCAAACCATTCCACACCCAACCGGACTTTTCATAGTACCAGCTCATTATCCATAACACCAATCACCATCCCCAATAGATCATCCATCCTCACACCCCATTCTACCACCAACACCACACTCGACTCCATCACCCATAAAAACCCGTCTTCCCTCCGCACCCTTGTCATCAACTTCCGCAGCATCATCAACAAAAGAGCCGCATTTCACCAAACCCTCCAGACTTATGAACCCGACATCATTATAGGTACAGAGACCTGCTGGCTCACACCTGACATCCAGGACAGTGAAATCTTCCCGACGGACAGTCCCTATAATATGACCCTACACAGGAAAGACAGAATAGACGATAAACATGGTGGAGTCCTAATTGCGACAAAGCCAGGACTAGTTGCGACCCCAGCCACCGAACTGAACGCGGACTCTGAAATTATATGGACTAAAATACAGATACAGGGCTGCAGGACACTCATTATAGGATCATTTTACCGTCCCCCAAATTCAAACTTAGAATACCTGCAGACCCTTGACGATTGCTTATCTAAAATTGACCCCTCCAAAAATATATGGTTGGCTGGTGACTTTAACCTACCGGACATAAACTGGACAGCACAGGCGACACTGGACAATTCCACCCATGAAAACGATTTACTATTACAGACTGATAGGAAACTTTTACATGAAAACTTTATTGACATCATCAACACCCACTCACTTACCCAAACAGTACTCGAACCAACACGCACACAAGTCAGTGTAGAAAGACATAATCCTAACATAAGACACGGGGTCACATCCAACATATTAGACTTATTTCTCACAAACAACATTTCCTTAATTACACGGACACGAGTACTACCTGGTCTCAGTGACCATGAGATGGTACTCATTGACGCAAACATCAAGCCATCAACACAAAAACAATTACCCAGGACAATCTACATGTACAACAGAGCTGACATGGGTGGCATTACCCAAGACTTAGTTGATTTTTGTGACTCATTCCTTGACTCAAGACCCAATGGCCAGTTCTGTGGAAACAAACTGGACCAGACTTCGTGACTTCATACGTGACACAATGGACAAGCACATACCCATGAAAACTGTCACACATAACCGGTCATTACCATGGTACAATAGACAATTAAAAAGACTACACAGAAACAAGGTCAAAGCATACAACAGAGCAAAACGATACAACGATACAGAACACTGGTTAGAATACAAAAAAATACAAAAAACACTACAGAAAGAAACTAAACAAGCAGAAACTCATCCACGTTTCTCACAGACTACATACAAAACCACAAAAAGTTCTTCGGCTTCTTTAAAGCACGCAAACAAGACTCGACCGGTATTACAACATTACTACACAACAATTCCTTGGTTACACACCCACAAGACAAAGCCAACACCCTTAACACACAGTTCCAGTCCGTTTTTACCCATGAACATGAACACTTACCAGACATGCCAACACCGTCACACCCACCTATCCCTCCCATTCATATAAACACCCAAGGAATTGAGAAACTTTTATCTGAGGTAGACATACACAAAGCGACTGGACCAGACAATATACCCTGCAGGATATTGAGGACTAATGCTAAAGTTCTTGCCCCTGTCCTGCAGGTTATATTCTCACAGACTCTACAGACCGGTGAACTCCCTCAAGACTGGCTTTTGGCAAATGTGACCCCAATTTTTAAATCCGGAGACAGAACCCTTCCCATTAATTATAGACCGATTTCTCTTACGTCAGTCCCTTGCAAAATTTTAGAACACATAATTCATAGACATATAATGGACCATTTTAATAGACAAAACATACTGACTGACAAACAACACGGTTTTCGACCCAAACGCTCGTGTGAGACGCAGCTACTGGTAACTACACATGACATCTTGCAGTCCCTCAATGACACAAAAACTAGACAAGTTGACGCCATAGTATTAGACTTTGCCAAAGCCTTCGACAAAGTCCCTCACCAAAGACTACTACACAAGTTAGAATTCTATGGCATACAGGGACAACTTCTTCACTGGATTAGAACGTTCTTGACTACCAGAAAGCAACGCGTAGTTCTTGACGGTAGTCAGTCTCCACCTGTTCCTGTGATCTCTGGGGTACCCCAGGGCACTGTCCTGGGCCCCCTTCTCTTCCTTTCATACATTAATGACCTCCCACTTTCACTTTCCTCTACCACTAGACTCTTTGCAGACGATAGCTTAGTTTACAGACCAATTAAAGATAGAAATGACTGCCTCCGACTACAGGACGACCTAACTGCACTTGAAGACTGGGAAGTCAAGTGGCAGATGACATTTAGACCAGACAAATGCCATCACATCCGTTTTACCCGTGCTCATAATCCCATACCATATACATATCAGCTACACAACACTAACCTCAACACAGTCCCTTCCCACAAATACTTGGGCGTCCACATCTCATCGGACATGAGGTGGAACACACACATAGGTAGCATCAGGGCCAAAGCTAGTAGAGTCCTGGGGTTCTTGCGCAGGAACCTCAGCAGGTGTAACACAGACATTAAAATTATTGCTTATAACACTTTTGTTCGACCACACCTAGAGTATTGTGACACCGTCTGGGACCCACACACTTACAATAATATAAATAAATTAGAATCCATACAAAACAAAACTGCAAGATGGGCCAGACATGATTACAGACACACTACATCAGTCACTTTGCTTAAATAAGACACAAAACTAGACCCATTGGCAACAAGAAGACAAATACACAGACAACAGATGATATACAAAATCACAAACAAGTTAGTTGACATAGACAAAGACACATATCTACACACTACAAGTATACGGTCCACTAGAGGCAGCCACAACTTAAAATACCATACATACCAGACAAGCACTGATATATTTAGACACTCATTCTTTCCCCGCAGCATCCAAGAGTGGAATCATCTCCCATCTCATATAGTTAATAGCCCCACTCTTGACACCAATCATTACCTCCCCAATCCTAATCCTCAATCCACAGTCCCTGACCCAATCCACCCTCATCCTAACCCCCTTCCTAATCCTACCCTGGATCCCTAAATCCCCCGCACAACCCCCGCATATTATGCTGCCCACGAGCAGCCCTCTGCGGGACCCAAAAACTTAAACTTAAACTTAAACTATATTACACCTTTAATTAGTCTTGGTCCAGAACAACAACAACAACAACATAGGCTAGGCGAAGTTTCATGTTGTTCATTGGAGTAGTTATCGTTTCTCTTTCATTAGACTTCTCTAGGTTTAGTTTGGGTTATAGAGCGAGTAAAGGTAGAGGGAGAGAAGGAGAAGATGAGTGAGAAAAGGATGGGGGAAAGGGATTCGGAAATAGAGAATGAAAGTGATTAAGAATGAATAGATGAAAAGAGAGAGTTACTGTAGATGGAATGAGGACAGACGGAAAGGAAGAGAATGGGAGGGAGGAAAAGAAAAAAAATAAGAGGAAAGGAAGAGGGGAGGGAATCAAAGAGAAGGAAAGGAAAGGAGGGACGAGTAGAAAGGGAGGGGAAAAGGGAAAAGGTGAGCAAAGGAAATCAAGGAGAATGAAGAGGAGGGAGGGGTAGGAAGGGAGCATTAGAAGGGGGAGGAAGAGGGAGGAAAGAGGTTGGTGGTTGATGTGAAAATATTCTATCATGATCCTGAGGGACTTATTTCCTGATCTGGGAGTGAAAAATATTTGAACAGGGAGTGTGTGTGTGTTTTGTTGTTGTTATTGTTATTTTCTGTGTGTGATCAAATGGTGTTGCTGGTGCTTCAGTATATAATTATAGTGTTGATGAGCGTGCTTCAGTATGAACGTGGTGTTACTTCAGTGTTGTGATGGTGAGAAGGCTTCAGCATGGTACTGTAGTGACCACACACTATGGCCACTCCTGGGTCTATTCTTAGCCTAGGTGAGTTCAGTAATCCCCTCCCCAGCTCTCTAGGGATAACATCTGTGTCCTCCACACCTTGCCCCAGCAATGACTCAGCCGTGTACCTGCATACATGCGGCTGAGTACCTTCGTGACCCACGCCACATCCGGGAACCTTTCCCACCAGATAAAAGGGGACAGCGATGACCGGGTCGGTCACTTGGCTTCCCGACCTACCACGGACACCACACGCGAGCTCTGGTTAAGAGGGCCGACCGACACACCTGCTTACCAGCCCCAAGCTACCGACACGCACTCCAGGCCCGGCCCAGCACAGCAGTATACTCCAGTATCCTGTTTGACCAAACCAACCTCCTAATCTGTGTGACTCCCTGTGCCAACCAATAAAGTATATCATGTATTCTAGAGTCTGTTAACCCCG
Source organism: Petrolisthes manimaculis (assembly GCA_034508575.1). Taxonomy (NCBI): domain Eukaryota; kingdom Metazoa; phylum Arthropoda; class Malacostraca; order Decapoda; family Porcellanidae; genus Petrolisthes; species Petrolisthes manimaculis. The sequence continues at coordinate 132,489 of JAWZYT010000052.1, forward strand.
AATTACCACAGTACCATGGAAGGAGAGCCATTATGACCCCTTCATCTACCACCACTGGGCCATAAACACACTCAGTATATGGCAGCCCCCACACACAGACCTCTCCCCCCCAAACCCCACCATCTGATCAAGTATAATTTCAACTATTTTTTTTAGTTCTTTATGTGTTCATCAGTGTGTTGTTTTGTGTGAATGGATAAGAGTCGTGTTTACATTCTATCAGATGTTTGTTTACAGACACAGAATGAACAAATTGCACTGAAACCAACCAGATTTTTTTTTATTTTTTTTAGCTAGGTCATTTTTTTCTGATGGGATTTTGTCCTTATGGTTTTGTCGTAGGGTGATTGTCGTAGTGGTTAAGTCACAGTGGTTTTGTCACAGTGGTTTTGTTGCAAGGGTCTTATCACGGGGGATTTGTCTCACAGGGTTTGTCGCAGTGGTTTTGTCTCAAGGGGTTTGTCGCAGTGGTTTTGTCTCAAGGGGTTTGTCGCAGTGGTTTTGTCTCAAGGGGTTTGTCGCAGTGGTTTTGTCTCAGGGGGTTTGTTGCAGTTTTTTTGTTGCAGTGGTTTTGTCGCAGTGGTTTTGTCTCAGGGGGTTTGTTGCAGTTTTTTTGTTGCAGTGGTTTTGTCGCAGTGGTTTTGTCTCGAGGGGTTTGTCGCAGTGGTTTGGTCACAGTGGTTTTGTCTCAGTGGTTTTGTCTCAGTGGTTTTGTCACAGTGGTTTTGTCTCAGTGGTTTTGTCTCAGTGGTTTTGTCTCAGTGGTTTTGTCATAGTGGTTATGTCGCAGTAGTTTTGTCTCAGTGGTTTTGTCTCAGTGGTTTTGTCATAGTGGTTATGTCGCAGTAGTTTTGTCGCAGTGGTTTTGTCTCAAGGGGTTTGTCGCAGTGGTTTTGTCTCAAGGGGTTTGTCGCAGTGGTTTCGTCTCAGTGGTTTTGTCGCAGTGGTTTTGTCGCAGTGGTTTTGTCTCAAGGGGTTTGTCGCAGTGGTTTCGTCTCAAAAGCTTTGTCTTAGTGGTTTTGTCTCAGGGGGTTTGTCGCAGTGGTTTTGTCTCAAAGGGTTTGTCGCAGTGGTTTTGTTGCACAGGGTTTGTCTCAGTGGTTTTGTCTCACAGGGTTTGTCTCAGTGGTTTTGTCTCAAGGGGTTTGTCGCAGTGGTTTTGTCTCACAGGGTTTGTCGCAGTGTTTTTTTTCTCAAGGGCTTTGTCGCAGTGGTTTTTTTCTCAAGGGCTTTGTCTTAGTGGTTTCGTCTCAAAAGCTTTGTCTTAGTGGTTTTGACTCAGGGGGTTTGTTGCAGTTTTTTTGTTGCAGTGGTTTTGTCTCAAGGGGTTTGTCGCAGTGGTTTTGTCTCAAGGGGTTTGTCACAGTGGTTTTGTCGCAGTGGTTTTGTCGCAAGGGGTTTGTGTTGGGTGTTTGTCTCTCGGAGTTTATCATAGAGGTTTTTGACTTAGTGGTTTTGTCTCTAGAGGTTTATGTTAGAGGGTGTTAATTTTAGTCTATACACTCCCCTCCATCTACCCACACAATAGTTATGACACCTTCAATTTGGTCCCGTATTCACTTCTCATCCTGTATCTTGGTTTTAGTATTCAAGGGAGAGTAAAAAAGTTGCCCCAGCTCCAGTTCCAGCCCCAGCCCCAACCCCAGCCCCAGTTCCAGCCCCAGCCCTAGCCCCAGCCCCAGTTCCAGCCCCAGTCTCAGCCCCAACCCCAGTCCCAGTTCCATCGCCCTTCCCTCCTCACCTCATAAAAAGTTAATACCATTTGTGGTTAATTGCCTTAATGACGTTTAGGTTTGGGTGATCTGCATAAATTCAGGGTAATTTGTGTAATTAAATATCGTGTTGATGAATTTGGAGCAAAGGATTTTTCCAAACTATTCCCTGACATACATACATTGATTGGTAACATCTCTCTTGAATATATTATTACATTGGGCCTGTTTCTTAGCATAGTTTAGATATATTTACACACATACATACACACAGAAATTGACGGATAATTTTACGGATGAATTGACGGTTAGACTGACGGATGAATTTTGCGGATATATTGATGGATGAATTTACGGGTGAATTGATGGATGAATTAATGAATGAATTGATGGATGTTTTGATGGATGAATAAGTGACACCATTTTTTTCTATTTTCAGCCAATCGTTGGTAATGCTAGAATACTTGTCAGGTAAATTTAGTATCTGCTGTAGAAAACACATTATAATATAGAGAGCTGTTCATCCCATGTTGTTTTGGAAGACAGACAAACACTCATTTACAAAATACTGTATATACAACCACTCCCTCCACTCATTTACATCTACACAACCATTCTCATTTATCTACACATACTGTATATACAACCACTCCCTCCACTCATCTACAGACTACAATACATCAACCTGTTCATAAAAGAAAATGTTATTATTTTCATGCTCCAACTAAAGATAAATTAATAAAACTTGATGGATTCACCTACTCATGTTCAAATTCCATTTCAGGTTCAAGTTGTGGGTCCCTCAGAGAGCCGCTCATGGGCAGAATAATATGCATGAGTCCCTCAGAGAGCCGCTCATGGCCAGAATAATATGCGGGGGTTGTGCGGGGGAATTTAGGGATCTAGGGTAGGATTAGGAAGGGGGTTAGGAGAGGGGTGGATTGGGTCAGGGACTGCGGATCGATGATTAGGATTGGGGAGGTAATCATTGATGATCCTATTTCTTAACGTTTTTAGAGTGGGGCTATTAACGACGTAAGATGGGAGATGATTCCACTCTTGAATGCTGCAGGGAAAGAATGAGTGACTAATATATCAGTGTTTGTCTGGTATGTATGGTACTTGAAGTTGTGGCTGCCTCTAGATATGTGTCTTTGTCTATGTCAGCTAAATTGTTTGTGATTTTGTATATCATCTGTTGTCTGTGTATCTACTGTATCTTCGTGTTACCAATTGATCTAGTTTTGTGTCTTGTTTAAGCAAAGTGATTGATGTAGTGTGTCTGTAATCACGCCTGGCCCATCTTGCAGTTTTGCTTTGTGCAGACTCTAATTTATTGATACTATTGTTAGTGTGTGGATCCCAGACGGTGTCGCAGTACTCTAAATGTGGCCGAACAAATGTATTGTACGCAATAACTTTGATGTCTGTGTTACACCTGCTGAGGTTCCTACGCAAGAACCCCAGGATCCTACTAGCTTTGGCCCTGATGCTACCTATTATTATTTATGTGTGTGTTCCACCTCATGTCCGCTGAGATGTGGACGCCGAAGTATTTGTGGGAAGGGACTGTGTTGAGGTTAGTGTTGTGTAGCTGATATGTATATGGTATGGGATTATGAGCACGGGTAAAACGGATGTGATGGCATTTGTCTGGTCTAAATGTCATCTGCCACTTGACTTCCCAGTCTTCAAGTGCAATTAGATAATTATATATATTATACTCAAGATATGGGTAGATTCAAAGAACATGTTAATAATAATAATAATAATAATAATAATAATAATAATAATATACACAGTAATGGAAATTAGAAAATGCCATATGGAGGATATATGTGTAGAGGTCCGATTTTTATCCCCCTTACTTTACTGGAGGAGGAAACAAAAGCACGGCCTTTTACAATAAAAAAAAAATGACACACCAGTGTATGATATTCTATCCTTATACTGGATCAACCCGGTCTGGGAAAAAAAAGGACCGAGGACTGAACTTGCCTTGCGAATACCATAAAAAAAAAATCATACAAAGGCAAGTCCAGTTCCTCGTGAGTAACGCTGCCCCCACCAGACCACAGGTTGACCACAGGAACCAAGCTACCACACACTGGGTGGGTAACGTAGCCTGAACCCCAGGCACGTGTGTAAGCAACCCAGAATTACTCTAACGGGGGTTCGATCAATGTCTTAAATCAAGTCAAAAATGTCTAAGTAGGGACACAGTCTATTAGTATTGTACACGGTATCGGTAACGGAATACTCCACTAATTATAATTTAGTTTATTATTTACATTCATTGTATCTTATAAAAAAGAAACATTTATGTATATACTTCTCCCCCCCCTAAATCCTACTCCCTGCCGACACTAGGACGGGGACAAATCCCGCGTCTCGCTAGGGGTACAGCACTAAGCAAAAAAAAACTAAAAAAAAAAAACAATTCATACACATATATATATAATAGTTATCAATAAAAAAAAAACATATGGCCGAAAAAAATATGATACTGTTTTTTTTTTTTTCTACTATGCCAGCAATCCCAAATTATTATCATTATTCTCCTACATCCAATGTTCTACCTATTCAAGGGAATTGTGCTATATGCTTTTCACCACGGGAGACGAAGAGAGACTCTACTAATAATTAACATCACAATTAAATGTATCACCATACTCTACCTCAATATTAACACTGTATTCACTGTTGTAGTACTTATCCAGTAGAGTTACCTTTTCACCACGGGAGACGAAGAGAGACTGATTTGTGAGCAACTGCTTCACTTCCTTCTCACTTCGTCTCCGTAGTTGTGGGGCATCTACTCGTGAAAAACCAGTCCCTCATGACCTACATTTTTATATTAACACTAATTTCCCCCTCCCAGGTGTATTCCCTAGTTACATTTCATGATTAACTAATATCCTTATCCTCCAACACATTATCTTTTATCCTCAGCCACATAGCATACAATTATTCCTAATGTTTAACACAAATATTGTTCCGCCAACGAAAATATCTCGTCCCTCTATTGGGACCCTACCCCTTACTCAACCAATTTTCTAAGTAAGTTACCAGTAAAAATGCTGGTATTTTAGGAGAGTGCTGTTAGTTACTATACATTAAAAAAAAACCCATCCTAAATAACATATATAAAAAATGAGGTGTTACATATGATAAGCATTCATTTTGTCCAAATGATAATACTCAAGCACTTGACACTATATATAATGGGTAACCTTGTGATTATAATCAACTTTCCGGACGTGAGATGTACAAATTTGGAAAGTTACTTTACAGATACAGTTACAGAAAAATAAATTGTAATCTGGACTTTTGTGACTTACAGGTAGATAGAATACGTGCTAAATTAATAACTACTACATAAACTAGACATGTGCTTAGCAAGTAAGCTGTAGGCTATAGAGGAAACTGTTATAACTAAGTAAGAAACAAGTAATTATGACAAATCCATCAATGAGATGTGTTGAAATATGGATCAGTTATAGAGCTAGGTCAGTTGGGGTCAGAGGAAGCACACAATCTCTACCTGTTTTCACATTTACTGTATATATATATATATATATATATATATATATATATATATATATATATATATATATATATATATATATATATATATATATATATATATATATATATATATATATATATATATATTCCAAGAATAACATACAATGACATATGGTTAGGAACTCGACTTTCTATAGTATGACGTTTAGAATATTATTTTGTTGTAGGCTACACAGTACCATAATAAGTTATTTATAATTATGGATAAAGAGAATCTTTCTGATTCTAGTCGCAAGTAGAGTAGCAAAATTAACTTAATTATACTGTATTATTATAATGATCTTACCCAGATTTATCAGATTACTGTTGGTGCGTAATATTTGCTCAGGCCTCCAATTAAATGCTTGACCTATTACTGTACTTTAATTAATACATTATTACAATTTTGCTTGTACTAGCTAACAAGATATTTATTATATAAGAATTATACAATTTTTCTAGGCCAGTGCAAACTGCATGACTTTCTTTTTTCTAAACAGTACTATGCATTAAACTGCTTCGCCTTTTTGTCTAATGTCATGTGGAATTGGTGACAAGTTAAAATTTTGTTCATTTGATATGTCTCAAAGTTGATAAACATGATTAATGTAGTAGTTCAACCAGCAATCAAGCTGGTTCAACTACTACATTAATTCATACTCTCCGCTGCCTTACGTGTAGTACACATAACACTGTTTTTTATTTTCACAATTATTGGTACAGAGTAGGCTATGGCATTGGTTCATTTTTCTATGTCATGGTAGCCTACTGTATCCCACGAATACAATTGAACCATCAGTTAGGCAGATAATAATATTGCAAGTCACATCGATCTGAGCACACATTAATGTGGCAACACTTGGCAATCTCTTATCAGTCACCGTGACCACACACACCAAGAGCGAGACTACGAGACAGCCTTAGTAACTAAGTATAAGTTGCAGTGTAAGCGTGTTGTACAATAACATCTAGTACTGTACAGTGCACTGCTCTCTTCATTATTGTTTTTGTAGCCATCTGAATACTTCGATTGGTGAAAACAGAAAATCTACACAGTATATCAAAGGAAAACTAACCACTACCCTCAGTATACAAGATAAAACTAAATTGCTGCTAAGTGAATAGAAACAGTGGGAAGTGTCTTAGATTTTGTAAACAAAATAAATTTAATATCGGGATGACCTGTTTGCGCCAACTTTGGGCAAGGCTGCCTCGGCCTCTCTTCCCTAACTCTGTGCCACCAGCCTCAAATGTCACCAGGTAAGAAGTCTTATACTGAGTGATGTATGGAGATAAGGAAGTTTAAGGTGGTAATTATTTTTTGTTACATTGGAGTGCCATGATTCCTCCAAAAATTTGCGGAGGAAATGTCATAGAAAAAATAGTCTTAGAATGGTCTACATTATTGGGTAATGAAGGTAGAGAAACCATACGCAATACCGGTAATTCATTCAATATTTACCGAAAACCTTGAATGTTGGTGAAATGGAATAGTTTAAGATTTTTAGGTTGATATATCAAATCTGATGATAGCCAGGGAATGGAGATAAGACACAAGGTAGGAGAGTGAGCGAAATGTTGTGGACATTTATAGAATTTTATGGATAGTAAGATCAGTGACGAGAGAATTAAAACCAGGAATGCTTGAAGGAATAGTAACGCCACAGTGTTCTATGAAAGTGATTGATGGGTTCTAAATGCCAGAAACTGAAAGCAAATTGAAGTGATAGAAATGTTTGAACACTCGTAAACTCTATTCTTGGTGTTTGAAGAAAGGCGGATGAGTCTACGTTTATGGTGGACTAACGGCATCCCTTAGAGGAGGTTTAGAGTTTGAAGCCATGGTTACAAGCCCGATCTTTTTCCATATGCTTATCTTCCTATTTCTATTCTTAATCATAATTTTCACTCCAATCCTATGTTGTCTGGGCAGGGCTATAGGACAAGTTAGTGGTATTGGCTTCTTTACCATCGTTACTGCCCCTCTAGTATTATTTGTTTCTGTCTTTATGAATCGAATGTCCTCGTTTTATGGGTTTTCTCTATCTGCTCTTTTTTATGTGCCTAAAATTGCTTTCTGACTCCCAAAAGTTTAGTATTATACGTAGAGCTTGGCGTATATTCGGAGTTCCATCATTGTTACTGCAGGAATTTAACTCCCTTTGTTTTGCCTGTAATGGAATACTGTTTTACAGTATGGAGTTCAGCGGCTGACTGCCATCTCAAGTTTTTTTTTTTTTTATGTTCCGACACTGGACATAGCCTTCATCAAGCCCGTTACCGTGGCCCAGGTCAAATGCTGCTCACACACACACACACACACGTCACGACTTCCGAACTGGTACCCAGCCACAGAGAGAGGGAAGTGAGGGTAATTCCCAAATACTGCAGCTGTTATGGTACCAGCGAGGGTGTTTTATGACGTTCGGTGGCCTTATACTCAGTGCCTGAAACTCAAATCGGAAGAACAAATAATCTCAGGCCCTCACCTGAGAGGATCGATCTCCCAACCTCTAGGTTATGATTCCAGAATACTAGGTTGTTGGATAGAGTTGTTTCTATGATATATAATGTTGATTTTCTTGCAGGCGGTTCACTGGACACTAATCTGAGTCAACGTCGTTCTGTTGCATCATTATGCATGCTCTTCAAGATCAGAAGTAATGTGCTACATTGACCTTGATCAGTGGAGTGTAGCCTATAGCGGCCAATATTTGCGAGGATCATTGTGCTTGATTAATGAGCCTCAAATTCAAATTCATTACTATGGCTTCCCTTTGCATCGAGTGTCCGTATGTCCCCGAACGTATTTTTCAGTGTCCACTGAATTTTACCGATGTCAGTGAAGTGTCCTACGTGTAATAAGGCCTGTATTTATCGACAGGACAAGCTACTCTGGCGGTGTCAGGTTAAATTATGTCAGGTCAGGTCTACCTAATTCTATTTAATGCGCTATAGTGTTTTTCAGACGAATCTGTAATTCAAATCTGACAAAGATTGACAGAGATTGGGAGGGGGTTATATCTCCAAAAATGTGACAGATGTGAACAACAGATTGCATTCTGAAAACTTTGAGTCGAAAAGACATTATGGACATCGCCTGTATATTACCAAATATCCAGTTTGCTATTGAGTGGAGGACAACGCTTGTGCAATCCACAGCTATTTTGCTATAGAGCTCTAAAACTTCAAGTAGCAAAATAATCTGTTTGTAGTTTTATTTTATAATAGCTGGCTCCGCCGCCCTTCGGGCGGCTAAGAGCCGCTAGCTCCTGCGGAGGGATGGCGGCCTGCGGCTGCCCTTCCACCGCCCTTCGGACGGTGGAATTTTCATACACGATCACAGAGTTCTAAATAAGATATAATAATACAACACTGATATGTAACAAATACAAACTCCACTACCACCACTACTACATCAACCACTACTACATCAATTACTATACCACCTCCACTACAACTACTACATCAACCACTACCACTACTACTACCACTACTACCATCACCACTACTACCACCACTACCACTACCACCTCCACTACTACCACCACCACCTATTCCCGCACCCCCCAAACCCCCCACCCCAAGCCATACCTTACCTAGTGTATGTGTGTGTGTACGGTAGGGGTGTGTGTGTGTGTGTACGGTGTGTGTGTGTACGGTGTGTGTGTGTGTATGTACTGTGTGTGTGTACCCTAGTGTGTGTTGTTACGATAGGGGGGGTGGGGGTTGTGGGAGTAGGGGGACAGGCTTGGGGGGTTTAGAGGGGTGCGGGAATATGGGGCATGCTTGGGGTGTGTGGCGGTAGGGGACAGGCTTTTTACCCCTCCCAGCCTGTCCCCTATTCCAGCACCCTCCAAACCCCCCCACCCCAAACCTGTCCCTTATTCCCGCATATATAGTCTGTCTCTCTCACATACAGTCTCTCTCTCTCTCTCTCTCTCTCTCTCTCTCTCTCTACCTTTCACACACACTATATCCATTTTGCACTCTTTCTCTCTCTCTCTCACACACACACACACTATCTCTCTCTCACACACAAATATAACCAAACCCAGTATTACCTCTCTCTCCCACACACACACCCTCTCTCTCTCTCTCTCTGAAATTAAAAATAGAGAGAGAGAGAGAGAGAGAGAGAGAGAGAGAGAGAGAGAGGGAGGGTTTGTGCGTGTCACTAATCCAGGGGTTCGAATCCCCCTCATTTTTTTTTTTTTTTGAAAAACATGAAAAATATTTTTTTTTATAGGTCCAAAACACTCCCCAAGTATTAGCGATCAAACCCATGTAAAAAATTTCACTCTAGGACGAAGGATCAGGGCGTGCATAGAGGACACACACACACACACATACAGAATTTCGGCTTTATGTATATAGATTAAGTCGCTGATATCACCTTTATTGTTGATTTATATGATTCTTTATTCAAAAATTTATTTATGATATGGGCTTAAATTTTGCTTAAAAATTTGTCTGATTATGTTGCTTGTTCGGACCTATTTTCCTTTGTACATTCTTTTCAAATGAGTCAGTTCGTGCTGTAATTAATGCTCCTATGGCTGTGCTCTAAGAACTATTTGTTTTTAATATCCGATTTTATCATCTTGCCAACATTTAAAAGAATTGGCTTGGAATCCTTCAAAATATCGATGCTCTACAGTTTGCAATTTACCTGATTTAAAAATGCCATACACATAATCAAAGATGCTGCATCAAATTTAATCGTATATTTATTCAAAATGGAGATCCATCCCAATAAGCTCTCCACATACTTACTTAGAGGTATAATGAAAGTAAAGGAAAGCAGAAAGAAACATTGTATTCAAAGAGAAATTAAAGGATTGATTTAACTGTGGATATCTATCCACATCTGAATAATTCTATGAAGGGTTATTATTAAAAGGCTGAAATATGCAGTAAAAGGAATATGGAATGCCACCTTTTAGTTAGAAAAAAACAACCGCATCTATAATTACATCAAGATAGAAGATGGTATATGTACCGAGGTCCACCAAACACTGAAGTATGTAGTAGCGCTTTATTGAATAAATGCTTCGACCTGAAACCAAACAGACAGTAGAATCTAATAATGATGTACACAAAATACAAACAACAAATCAAACTGAAACCCGAATATAACATACAGTAGTGTTCAATTTATAAGCACACATTCTCAACCACTTAATAAACAAATATATAAAAGTAAACAATATCACAAAACACTCTTGTACATTAATGTAATAAAAAATAATTACCAATAAATCATATCCACACAATGCATATAAAATATCTGTGCAAGTAAATATCAAAGAACACTTATAATAAACTCACAATATTAACTCCGCCTGATGGACCACGATATGTATGCCATAACTGCAGGCATCTCTACACCAAACAATCAGCAAAACTTAGTATATGTCTTAAGATACGTAAAGTTAATAAGGTGAACAAACACATTGGAGGAGAGGAACACTGAGCCACATGCAGTGATGGCAGCTACGATCAGACAGAGCGCAAAAAGGAGAAACTCAGGTTTACACCACTGACAGACACGTCAGCAAAACAAATTAATACCCTCTTGCGCACAGATACGAAATGAGTGTGAAAATCAGCTGCATTATGTATGATATTCAGTACATCCAAACTACTGCAACCAAGTCAAGTGAAGAGGTCACTGGAGATCCTTCAAAGGTAAAACTGCTTTCTCTGTATATCATGGATATAGTTGCTAGTTTTTTGCTACAATGATGTGATCATTGCAGAATTAGTATTCATAATAATTACATCTCATTTAGCGATTTCAAATTAGTATGTGAATTGCATTACATTAGTCATTTGTGGAGGGTCATCGAAACTGTCAGTTTCTATATTTTTATAACAAAGATACGATTTATATATGTACGGTATTTGTATTTTTGGGTTGGTAGGGGCAGTGGGCCCATGAAGGAATAGTCCTGTGGTGAGGAGGGAAGTAAAGTGTAAGAGGTGAAGGAAGAGTGAGTGAGGTGATGAATGTAGAGTGAGAGGTGAAAGACGTAGTGTGGGATGAGGTAAGGTAATGTGAGAGGGAGGAATGTAGTGTGAGAGGTAAGGGACGCAATGTGGGATGAGGTAAGGTAATGTGAGAGGGAGGAATGTAGTGTGAGAAGTGAGGGACGCAATGTGGGATGAGGTAAGGTAATGTGAGAGGGAAGAATGTAGTGTGAGAAATTATTTAAGTAGCAACAATATTGTTTCAAAGAACTTAAATATTAAATGCTTTACATCTAAATATAACGTCAGTTATTTTACGTAAATTAATGAAAATGGTTTGAAACTCTCTCCCTTCATCTCCAGGAGGCAACCCAACCTCAGGACGTGTTTACAACCTAGGGGAAAAATCTTATGGCATGTTCAGAAGACCAATCCCGCCATCAATTTTCAGGTGAGCACCACACTAGGGCTGTTATTTATTACTCTCTCTGTAGCCTAATATGAATATGGACAATTCTGCCGAAAAATACGGACTGGTATTAAGAAACAACATGGTCTCTATTGATTTGCTTATTAGAAAAAGTGATCACTGGGTGTGTAAGGTAGTCTGTGAACATAAATCAGTTTATTGGTTATACGCTTTGCCTAGGAGAGTAATAACGTGCTAAATTGTTCCGGAGATTGCATTACATTCTCTCTTAAATCACCAGCAGAGGATATTCACAATCGTAGAGGAGGTGACCGAGTGGTTGTAGGGGAGGTGGCCGAGTGGTTAGTGTGCTGGAATCGTAATCTATCAGTCGGGAGATCGATCCTCTCAGGTGAGGGCCTGAGAAGATTGACTCTTCCAATTTGAGTTTCAGGCACTAACTATAAGGCCACCGAACGTCGTAAATCACCCTCGCTGGTACCATAACAGCTGCAGTATTTGGGAATTACCCTCACTTCCCTCCCTCTGTGACTGGGTAGAAGTTCGGAAACTGTGACGTCTATCTGTGTGAGTAGCAGTTGACGTGGGCCACGGTAACGGGCTTGATGAAGTCTATGTTCAGTGTCGGAACATAAAAAGCCCAAACATTTCATGTTCCATCAAAATATCATGTTCACCACAAAAATGCTATATTAATTATATGCTATCTTTTGATTGTAAAACTCAATAGTATTCTTTTATAACTGCAGGTATTGGAGCCTCAGGATGATCTGGGCAGTCTATGTGAGCAGGTGCTAGGGAAGCCCTTCAGTTACAGTGACTCAGTACAATGGAGGGCAGGGCTGGCTTACCGGGGTAGCCACCAACATAACACTCCCTTCCCTCACCAGTATGCACTAGTGATTCACATACACCATGGACAGTGTGATGGATATGATGTAATTAAAAGTCAGCTTTGGTTTAGTGACATTCTGGACGATATACTGTCAGGACGACGCATCAACGAGACTCCTTTGTGTACTTACAGAGAAAATGATGACGTTAAGTCATTGATGGAGCAAGTTAAGATAAGGCTCCTGGAGGATCCACACAAAATTGACTCGATACGACGAACTCAACCTTCAGAGGACAGGACACCATTATTGATGAAAATTGCAGGTAAACCCCAAATACCTGAGACAAGCACTGGATATGTTATTCGTACATTTATTCCACAGGTGATGAACAAGTTTCAGGAAAAAGCAAAAGCAGCAGGAATAAGCTTCAACTCATCCTTAATAGCGGCTATCAACACAGCTTTTGTGGAACTGGCTACTGAGGCTGGACTCTCACAGGATGCTTACGAAGTCACTTTTGGTCATATAATCTCTCTTAGAATTTATCTTGAAAAATCTACAACGCATCGAAGTGGTTTGTATGGCAAAATGCATAATCACTCGTCAACACTGAGTAAGAATACGAGGGATAATTTCTGGGAGTACGCTACACAACTACATCAGGAACTCAGGTCAGCCATCAAAACAGGACTGGTTTTACAACAACCAGAAATGACACCTGATGAAATCGTTGCTAACACGTGCCCTACACTTTACGATTACACTCTCAGCAACATGTCGACACTAATTAGCGCCGGTAAAGATCAACCAGAAAACATTATTCTTGAAGGCTTATACAGTTTTTCAAGAGTACATAATCATCGTAATATGACATGGCACATGGTTAGATATAAAGACAATTATTTCGGCACCCTCAATTACAGTAAGCAGTTTTATTGTTCTGATACTGTGAACCGCTTGTTTGACACCTTACTGAATGTCATAAAGGCTGTCAGTTAAATGGAAACAAACTCATATTGTGATCCAATGAGCTTAGTGGAGATGCCACGGTATTGTCCACATAACATTATCAATTATATAAATTCTAGTGAAAAACAGCAGACAGTAGTTATTCTTAAATACTGGGGCATAAAATAATTACCATAAAGTAGATTATAGTAACTCTCATAAACGTTCTCTCAAGAAAATAAGAAGAGTAAAAATATTTGCTACTTCCAGTATAAACATATGAACGACATTTCTGAAATAATTATTGTATAAGGTTACAATGCATAATGTATCCATATAATCAAACAAAATATTACACACCTCAGTTCCTTTCTTATAACATGTACAGTTGACCACATGAATTCTTACACAAACTATATGGAAAAAGAGGTCAGTATTCTGGAAGTACTGCAATGAATGGTCTACCAAATGACCTAATGATTGTATAACAAGCGTTGTACAGTAGTAATGTTGTATTGTAGTTACGTGGTCTTACATTTTCTATATATTGTTGTAAACCCTCGAAAAGAACAGTGTGTGTATGAATTCTTGTGGCCAATAGTACAATTAAAAATACGAACAGAAGATGCACAATACATTTGAAAAACTCATTACTTTGGTATTTTCATAGTCCTAGGGTTTATGGTTAGTTCTTACTATTGATTTTTATGCCTTTTATTATAACAACCCATCAGATTCATTAAAAATATTTATATGAATGTTATTGATATTTCTACAGAGACACGACATTGAATAGATTCAGTGAGAAACTTAACACCATACATATCAAAATAATAAATGTACCAAAACATTGATATCAAATAGATTGAATATAGGAACATATAACTAATAGATGGTAAAGTGGGAAACCAACGCCGTAACCCGCACTTTGCCGAGGTGAGCTTCTCCGTCACATCTGCTTTTAATTAAGACTATGGTGGGTTGTATTATCATCAGAAAAATATTTTAGCAAATTATAGACATGCATCTCCAAAACATCACTATAAATGAATGTTCAGCCACAGTGCAGAATATAAATGAAAAAGCCTGAAAGACCTAGACGGTCGTATCGATCCTGCACCTAAACTAAGTCTTGTCAGATCACACTTTGTATTATAAGGGTATTATCTGTTGAAGATTGTCGTCTTTGAATCAAGTGCTTTGTATACCTTATGGCAACTCTGTGGTGCCATCTGCCACTTATGCACATGCTATGCTGGGAGAGCGCTACTTGGAATAGAATAGAGCTGAATTGGTGTCTTATAGCTTTCTTTCTCTCGTTCTCTCTTTTTCAGTTTGCAAATGAGTCAGCAGTTGCTACTGCGCATGTGGTACACTACAAAGTTTAATATAAAACTGCTGCTGAACACTTGTCTGAGGAGTTATTATCCAGTTAGCGTCGAAGGTAAGTTGGCTTTTGTATATATATATATATATATATATATATATATATATATATATATATATATATATATATATATATATATATATATATATATATATATATATATATATATATATATATATATATATATATATATATTATTATTATTATTATTATTATTTTTTTTTTTTTATTCTGAAAAAGAATGTAAGGCCAATTTTTTTTATTATTTTTATTTCTTTTTTTCTTCTTTGTTTTATAGTTATTATTTTTATTATTATTTCTATTTTTTTCTATTTTTTTTTTCATTATTATTTTTTTCGTCCTCGTTCAATATATTACATGGTAAATATAATATACATTTTAATATAGTTTTAATTTTTACATTATTATTTTTACTGTTCTTTTTTTTTTTTATCTTTTTTTTTATTATTTTAATGTATTTTTTTTATCTTTATTTGTATTATATTTTATTTTTTCATTTTTTTATTATTTTTTGTATTAATATTATTTTTTTTCGCATTATTTTCGTTTTCATCTTTTATTCTTTTTTCTTTTCTTTTTTTTAATATTTTTATTATTACTAATTTTTTCTATTTCTTTTTCCATTATTATTTTGTTTTTACTGTCTTTAGTTTTTTTTATTATTATTATTATTTTTATAATTATTTTTATTTTTGTTCAAATTTTATTTCTATTTTTTTTATTATTATTATTAAAAAAATTTTTATTATGGATATATTTTTTTATTATTATTTTTTTTTTCATTCTCTATAAGAATGTAAGGCCAATTTTTTATTATATTTTTTTTTTATAATTATTATTATTTATATTATTATTTCTATTTTTTTTCTATTTCATTTTTCATTATTATTTTTTTTGGCTTCGTTCAATATATTACATGGTAAATATAATATACATTTTAATATAGTTTTATATAACAAATACCGTACATAACTATGGCATCGTTCAATATAATATATACATGGTAAATACAATATACATTTTAATATAGTTTTCATTTTTTTTTACTGTTATTCTTTTTTTTTTTCTTTTTTTTTATATATATCATTATTTTTATTTTATTTTATTTTACATTTTTTTATTATTATTTTTATTAATATTATTTTTTTTCGCTTTTTTTTTTATTCTTGGTTTTTATTTTTTTTATTATCAAATTTATTTCTATTATTTTTTTAAATTATTATTTCTATTTCATTCTTTTTATTTTTTTCATTATTATTTTTTTTTACTTTAATTTTTTTTTGTTCAAATTTTATTTTTATTTTTATTTCAATTTTCTTTTTTTATTACTTTTTTTATATAATTATTTTTATTTAGTTTTTTTTATTATATATATATATATATATATATATATATATATATATATATATATATATATATATATATATATATATATATATATATATATATATTTATTATTATTATTTTAATTAATTTTTCATTCTGTATAAAAATGTATGGTGTAACTATTGGCTTCGTTCAATATAATACATGGTAAATATAATATACATTTTAATATAGTTATATATAACAAATACCGTACATAACTATCGGCATCGTTCAATATAATATATACATGGTAAATAAAATATACATTTTAATATAGTTTTAAATTTTTATTATCATTTTTACTGTTATTCTTTTTTATTTTATTTTTGTTATTATTATTATTATTTTTTTCTTTATATATATATATATATATATATATATATATATATATATATATATATATATATATATATATATATATATATATATATATATATATATATATATATATATATATATATATATATATATATATATATATATATATATATATATATATATATATATATATATATATATATATATATATATCTTTATTTTTATTTTCATTTTATTTTTCATTTTTTTATTAATATTAGTTTTTATTTTTTCGTTTATTTCATTTTTTATTCTTGGTTTTTAGTTTTTTATAATATATATATTTTTTTTAATTATTATTATTTCTTTAATTTTTTTATTTGTTCATTATTATTATTTTTTTACTTTTATTATTATTATTTTATTATTATCATTATTATTATTATTATTATTATTATTATCATTATTATTATTATTATTATTATTATTATTATTATTATTTTTATTTTTATTTTTATTATTATTTTTATTATTATTTTTATTTTTATTTTTATTTTATTTTTTATTTTTATTTTTATTCTTTTTTATTTTCTGTATTATTCTTTTTAATTTTTTGTATTATTAATTTTTTTTTAGTTGTTTTTGATTATATATATATATTTTTATCATTATTATTATTTTATTTATTTTTTATTCTGAAAAAGAATGTAAGGCCAATTTTTTTATTATTTTTATTTCTTTTTTTCTTTTTTGTTTTATTGTTAATATTTTTATTATTATTTCTATTTTTTTCTATTTTTTTTTTCATTATTATTTTTTTTGGCCTCGTTCAATATATTACATGGTAAATATAATATACATTTTAATATAGTTTTAATTTTTATATTATTATTTTTACTGTTATTCTGTTTTTTTTTTTTATCTTTTTTTTTATTTTAATGTATTTTTTTTTAATCTTTATTTGTATTATATTTTATTTTTTCATTTTTTTATTATTTATTTTATTAATATTTTTTTTCGCATTTTTTTCGTTTTCATCTTTTATTCTTGTTTTTTTATTTTTTTATTATTATTATTATTTTTTTTTAATATTAATTTTATTATTATTATTACTAATTTTTTCTATTTCTTTTTCCATTATTATTTTGTTTTTACTGTCATTAGTTTTTTTTATTATTATTATTATTTTTATAATTATTTTTATTTTTGTTCAAATTTTATTTCTATTTTTTTTTATTATTATTACATTTTTTTTTATTATGTATATATTTTTTTATTATTATTTTTTTTTTCATTCTGTATAAGAATGTAAGGCCAATTTTTTATTATATATTTTTTTTATAATTATTATTATTTATATTATTATTTCTATTTTTTTTCTATTTCATTTTTCATTATTATTTTTTTTGGCTTCGTTCAATATATTACATGGTAAATATAATATACATTTTAATATAGTTTTATATAACAAATATCGTACATAACTATGGCATCGTTCAATATAATATATACATGGTAAATACAATATACATTTTAATATAGTTTTCATTTTTTTTTTACTGTTATTCTTTTTTTTTTTTTTTTTTTTAGTATTTTTTTTTTATATATAATTATTTTAATTTATTTTATTTTACATTTTTTTATTATTATTTTTATTAATATTATTTTTTTTCGCTTTTTTTTTATTCTTGGTTTTTATTTTTTTTATTATCAAATTTATTTCTATTATTTTTTATTATTACTTCTATTTTATTCTTTTTATTTTTTCATTATTATTTTTTTTTACTTTATGTTTTTTGTTCAATTTTTTTTATTTTTTTTATTTCAATTTTCTTTTTTTATTACTTTTTTTATATCATTATTTTTATTTAGTTTTTTTTTATTATATATATATATTTTAATTATTATTATTTTATTTTATTTTTCATTCTGTATAAAAATGTATGGTGTAACTATTGGCCTCGTTCAATATAATACATGGTAAATATAATATACATTTTAATATAGTTATATATAACAAATACCGTACATAACTATTGGCATCGTTCAATATAATATATACATGGTAAATACAATATACACTTTAATATAGTTTTAAGTTTTTATCATTTTTACTGTTATTCTTTTTTATTTTATTTTTGTTATTATTTTTTTTTTCTTTATATATATATATATATATATATATATATATATATATATATATATATATATATATATATATATATATATATATATATATATATATATATATATATATATATACATAAAGCCGAAATTCTGTGTGTGTCTCTGTGTGTGTGTGTGTCCTCTATGCACGCCAAGATCCTTCGTCCTAGAGTGAAAATTTTTACATGGGTGTGATCGCTAATACTTGGGGAGTGTTTTGGACCTATAATTTTTTTCAAAAAATGTTAATGTTTTGAGGGGGATTCGAACCCCTGGATTAGTGACACGCACAAGCTTTCTCTCTCTCTCTCTCTCTCTCTCTCTCTCTCTCTCTCTCTCTCTCTCACATGCTCTCTCTCACATGCTTGTACCCTGCACAAAAGCATCTACAAGGAACAACAGATCAGATAGCAAAGTCGTTAATAGCCAGACAGATATAAGACACTGTAGGACAGCTGTCCGTCTTTTCTCTCACTCCATCACACACACAACACTCCCTATACACACACGACCACGTGCAGTAGGGTAACCTGATTGGTAGGTCCAATTCGACATACATCCATACACACAGACTAATTAACTACTTGATCTGACTGAGATTCAAATATCACTTTCTCTCTCTCCAACAAACATACATACACACGTACACAGAGTGACCCTAGCTGACCGTCTCCAATGACGCATTCGTGTTTACAGTTATGGTAAGAGGAGAGCAGAAACCATTAACCCTTTCCTCTCTCTCTAGCATCACAGAGAGAGAGAAAAAGAGAGAATAAATGATTAAGGAAGTAGAGAGAGGAGAATAAATGTAAGAGAAGGAAAAGGGGTGTGGCCATAAACTAGACCACCCTCTTTTCAAACGGGAAATAAGACAACAAATATTATAGCCATATATGTCAACTCTTGAGTTTTGAAATAGATATAAGCAAGGGAAAGACACATGTTTTTAGGATAACTTAAACTGTCTCCAAGGGCTATAGGCTTGTCTCCACAGAGAGAGACTATATACATATAAGACCAGGCACATCAGTATCATTCCCTGTGTAGATATAAGTGTATATAAATAAATGTATTAAGCCTTGAATAAGAAACTTGTGAAATCAATTGCCTAAGAACACCACGCCGCCGAACTCGCTACCAACAACCAACAACCAACAACTCACTACAACGACAATGTACTGTACCAGATTCTTTGAAGAGACTAGAATCAGGACTGGTACATTTTGATGGCAGCGGTGTTTTTGCAACATACAAGATTGCAAAAAGGTAGACTTCACAGGAGACAGTGAATAACATAGTTCAAGACAAGTTGAAGATTTTATTTGTAAATTCTCTCAAATAATTTCTTCAGTGGGAATAATCTTACAACCTCTAACTACAAAGATAACCCACGAATTCTTCACCTACAAGAGCCACCTGCTTCAACATAACTGCAACTAGACCTTCAAGGGGACCTCATCTACTTCACAACAAGCAATCATCACTACCACATCGGCGTTCCTGTACGTAAATTCTCTCGTAAGGACAACGTCATCAGTTCATCACTACCACATCGGCGTTCCTGTACGTAAATTCTCTCGTAAGGACAACGTCATCAGTTCATCACTACCCATGAGCGTCCCTGGAACGTAAGGACAACGTCATCAGTTCATCACTTCATCACTACCCATGAGCGTCCCTGGAACGTAAGGACAACGTCATCACTTCATCACTACCCATGAGCGTCCCTGGAACGTAAGGACAACGTCATCACTTCATCATCTCCATTCTCCAAGCTGACACCTTGTTACGTAAATTCTCTCGTAAAAGGCAAGTCAACATTCATCATCTTCACTCCAAGAACGACTACTAGTGTGTTAGTGTGCGAGCTAACTAATTCAAGACTCGTCAGACACCCCACCTAGACGTCAACTCGTCATCATCATCGTTGCAACTAAGTACAAAAAGTAGGTACACATAACATGTTACATTACATTATTTTTCACTTATCCATGAACATGTTAGGATAAATTTAGGTTCCTCATTAACAGCCCAGAAAGAAAAGAAGTGCCAAATTAACATAAAATAAAATAATTCTCCCCCATTAATACAAAGGCATCACAATAACTTCGAATATCCCTGATAAGGATTCATTAGCTTCTGAGCTAGATTCCCCTGTCTCCCTGTCTCGTCTGTGGTGCCAACACATTCGAGTATATTTTCTACTTCTCCAACCATAACCCCATTAAAAACTCAATCTGTCTACTATATATATCATCCTATATATTTTCCAAAAATGACTACTCCTCAACAATCTCCTACTGTCTCTACTCATCATCTAACAACTTCTGATCATACCAACTCTTCTATGCTAACAATGAAACTCTTACCTACCACCATTTATCATTCAAAGCATTATACGGGAGATAATCCAAGATATGGAATTCATCTCTTCTTGCATCATTTGGAGAAGGTGTTTTGCATGACGAATATAGAGCAGGATGCACATAGGATAGCATTAGTAAGAGAGCATATTGCAGCAAATAGTCCAGCCAGTTATAGGTTAAAAACAAGTGTTTTTTCGGATCCAGAGAATTTAACGTCATATGCCACATTCAGACAGTCACTTATTGATGTTTTTGGGGAAGGTAAATTACATAATTCAGTGTCAAGGGTTCAGAGAATGACTAAAACAAAGACAGACAAAATGAATACAAATAAACCAGCAAAAGCACTTACATTATCAGGGTCTCTAGATTTAAATTAGAAGAAATCTCGTAACATACATCATGCATTACATATTACTCAATCTATGGATAAGGAGAATTTTCATTTTGATGCCACAAATCAAGGGGAATCACAGGGAAGACGTTGCAAACATTGTAACGGAAATAATCATATGACCAGTGAATGTTATAATTTATATAATACTTATTCCTTAGATGAATATATGATCCTTAATAAAAGGAAACAGGGCTTGCACAATCGACACATGATGTATGAAACGAGACCACCACAATATTAGAATAGAATAAAAGTCCCAAAATAAATCTGCTACTAGGCCCAGTCGTCACAAATATCAATAATATAATATTAAACCCTGTCTTAGTATCACATAGTAATACACTCATTAATGATAGACACAGGAGTAGCAGTAATCTTGTTATCGGATTATTCCTTTAACATATTGTGCAAGTTAGGTCCCTATCAGCATTTAAAAACCAAGATTAATCAGGTGACATATAATTGTCACTTCTGCAATAAATTACAGGTAATAGGGACACTAAACCCTTCCTGTACGGTTAGATAAGGGAGCTAACCATATACTCATAATAATGAATCCTAAACATAAAATAATACATTTTAGGAATTAATGTATTTCAATACAGGATTGTCCAGGCCAAAATATATAAGTCCATGTCATGTTACCCATATATATATATATATATGTATTGAAAAAAAAAAAAATTGGAAACTACTCCATTTTTATTAAGGCCATTGCTGCATGTACTACTATATTAACTCCAATTATCGTCCATAAATTGAAGGTAAAGCTTCCATCTCATGTACAGCCACATATTAGTGTTCTATCCTTAGTAGAGTCTGGGAAAATAAATAACCTGGGAATGTATCTACTTTGACTAATGTAAATGATAATAATATTGCTACTATCTATCTCTTTAATAAATCATCTACCAATAATCATGTAAAGAAAAGGAACATATATATGTGATCTGTACAGATGGAAGTTAAACTAAATACCACAAGGAAATATCATATCGGTTCTAACCAAAGGGTATAAAGTGATAGTCACATAAGGAAGCAACTTAGACATATTATCAGTAGACGCGATTTTTCACTTTATCTTATCAACATATTAGCCACATATCGAAATGCGATTGTCCTACCTGGTAAAATTTTTGGAAAAAACTATTTATACGCAAACATATAGGCTACCGTACCTCTTACTAGGCAGAAAGTTGTAACATGGTAAATGAAATGATGGATGAATGTATTATTAAGAATTCTAACTCCCCCCTTTTTTAACAGTCAAATGTTTTTGGTTTAACAAATAATGGTGAATTTAGGCCAGTAAGTCATTACAGGCAAATTATATAATGCTACAAGTAAAAATTAATAACCTCTCCCTCCTTTAAGAGATGTTTTGTCTAACATTGGTCAAACAAAATCTATAAAATTCTCCACATTAATTATACTTGATCAGTGCAAACTGGCAAATAGTAGTAAATGATAAAGTCACCCCATTACAACATTTAATACTTCCCATGGTTATTATAAATACATTTGTAGACCATTTGGGTTATGTAATGCTCCATCCACATTTCAGCATATAGTCAATTGTCGTGTTAGTGTTATTAATAACGTAGTCATTGATTAGCTAGACGAATTAATTATTATTTAAAGAGGTACATTTACAATAAGTAACAAAAAAGAAGGTTATACAGAGATTACATTAGGTAGGCCTCAAACATAAATTTCTAAGAATCTTTTTATTACCAGGATATTATAATTATAGGTTATGCATTAACCACCATTAGGCTCCAGACACAATCTGATAAAATACGAACAATGAAAGTCTTTTAACGTAAAATCACTCTTGGGTTTATGTTCGTATATAGGATCATTGTAAAGATTTTTTCCCATTTAAACTGACACTCTAAATAATCTCCTCAAGATGTGCAGAGTTGGTATGGATGCTGAACAACGGCTGAGCTTTGATTTATTAAAGGATAAATTGGTATCAGCTCCGATTCTTGTATTCCCATACTATTCATTATCTCAATAATATCAGGTGTACAGATGCTTTTTCAGTAAGTTTAGACACTGTACTTATGAAGGAGATAGCTATGGTTCTATGTCAGATATGTGTTAATACATAGAGAATATTAAATGTGCAGGGTACTATTTACTCTGTAGCAGACCAGGAAATTTTAGCAATATTATGGGCACTTCGTACTTTAGAGAAATCGTAGTAGGCTATCTTTTACAAATTTTTGCGAATAATTACCAGATTCTTGGCTTCCTATAACCTCAAACCCTAACGGGAAAATTAGCCAGATAACATCTAACCATTAGGGAATTTCTCCCACATATTGATATACCTTCCAGGATGATTTAAATAAAGTAGAAAATCCCTTAAACACTTATCTTGTCTTATAGTTCCTAAGACACTCCTGAACTTTGATCTAAATGTGGTTCATAAACATTAGCGAATTTCTATGCTAAATATAAAAATATATTATTTAACTCTGAGGATAAGAATAATGGACCAGAATTACACAGTCACTGAAATAACTTTTCCCTTTATGATGAGATTCTTTACAATAAACTTAGTAAACGTGACTCATAAACCAATTAAAAAGTGATACATTAAATAATGCTTCCCTCAGTGTTAATTACCCATTTATCATAATGCAGCATGACATCCTGGGAGATCCTGGGTATCAAACCAATCTCCATATAATATACTATTAACATAAACTATGGGTAGATAATACAAGACATATATCGCTCAGTGCGAAACATGCAATGCTCCATGACAGGAAAATAATCCTGGACGAATCATGGGACGTAGTAGGAATATATCTACTTTCCTTACTAAATTCAAATCAGGGCATAAATAAAATATTACCTATGGTTAACCATTTTCTAGATATTTAGTGGCGGCACCACTACAAGAAAAACCGCAAATAGTAAGTGCACTTATAATTAATCAAAAATTATTATGTCCATATACATGTCCCGATATTATATCAAATTTCTACTATATTAAGCAAACGTTTGTATAACCATATCTCCCCATATCTCCCAGCAGCTAATGGATTAACAATACGGCAAAACCGTGAAATACTACAAGTACTTGGTGGCACAGAAACAATGGAAATCCCTCCACATGGAAAGACTGCACCAAGATGACAGTCTAGGAATACTACAAAACATGGAAATAAAAGGTAAAACTCCTCATCAAATACTACATGGCGTACAAGAAACGTCTTTCATATAATTATATGATATAACAATTACCACACAGAAGCCATGCTACAACAAGGACAACTTCGCTGAACAACAGTGAGTTGCAGTTCAACAAATTCATCATGATGTACAAAACAATTACAGGCTTGCAAGGAAGAAATTGCATAATCGCCTCTACAACAAATTTACAAGCTTGCAAGGAAGAAATTGCGTAATTGCCTATACAAGAAATTTACAGGCTTGCAATGAAACAGTGCGTGATCACCAATATACTACAGCATATAACTCAAATGTTCACTCCAGGTGATAACATAAAATAATACGGGTGCCCGATCGAAGTTTAAAACTTCACACAGTCATATCTTTAGTAGGTAATAAACTTACAATAAAGAATAATTTTACCAGGCGGTTGATATTGTGTATGTAAACAGGATAAAGAGATTGGTAAAAAGCGCGCAAACCTAACACCCAAAATCAAAACCAATCCATATCACTGGAACATAACAATTTCCTCTTCCTAGTAATATTATCCCTATTAAAGGTTATAATAAAATAACTAATTACAAACAAAAATCCGATCGGTTTTCTATGAAATATAATATTTTTTCTTACAGATGTGGCCCAAATCAACCTATATAGATAACGGGTTTTTATGGCTATACTCGCAGCAGCTACAGACTCAGACGAGGACCACAACACAGTACAGAAGACGTCTTAAATCCGAGAGCTCTCGTTTACGAAATTTATCAAGCAGTTGAAAAGAACAGGAAAATAAATAAAATATGGTGACGAATGATATGATCACTATATCTTTCTCTTTACATGATATATCTGAATTATTTTACAAATTTTATGCCATTGAGCTGTGGTTACAGCTACATGTATTTACTGATACACTAGTTTTGTGTTGACAGATCACACGGATGGAATAACTGATTTCTTTCACCATTGGGCGCCCTATGAAGGAATCCAGCGACTCAGGTATTATTATCACTTATTATACAAATATATAATGGCTGAGAGCCATCACCACAGCCCAGAGCGTGGTTTAGATAATTTTTCAGTGAAAATTCCTGAGCACTATTTGGTACTGCTTAGATAGTGGTATACAAACATATCCCATAAATAAATAAAGGGTTACGGGACAAGTCGTTAGAAATCAAGGTAAGTTAGAGTAACAATGTGCAAATCATTGCACTGAAATTGAATACGATTTATACAACATTATATGACCAATAAAAGAAAATAATCAAATAAAATTTTTAGGCTTCTATTTAATTCTGTTAGTGGACAGGAAACTGAAGTACAGGTACAGGAATTTAGAGAGGAATGACAATAATTTATTAAGAGTGTATTTACTGCAGGTAAGGTGAGATCAACTCATAATTAATACAACTCCAATACTTACGATATGCAAAGGAAAAATCAGTGTGAAATACCATCTTATTAACTATCATTCATACACTTAGGGATGATGTCATCAGTGACACACAACTCCTAAAGTGACAGGTTGCATATCTTCATTTATATGTTTGTCTTGCATATTTAATTTCAATGAATTCTCCAAAGGATGTAAAAATCTCCACATGCTTTGAATCTAATCATACACTATATGCATGTCCATTCATATCTATTGCTACTCAAACCTCTCTTTCATCATCATTATATTTTCCACTATTTATACTTACCTCCTGATATACAATTAACATTACTTTGGCATAATCACCCTACACTTGGCATGGTTCAAGACTATAGAGAAACACATTCATGTGAAATACGGTCCAGGGTAATCATTACCTGGCCTAGTAAACATAAATTGTTTGAAAAACGTAACAAACTCTCTTCCACTTTTCAACATATTTCATTTAATGTCGACTTGTTTAACGTCTCCCAATTATCAGTTGTTTAAGAAAAGTGAAGCTATTAAGTTCTCCAAGAGACTTGGATTCAAACATCTTTGTTATATAAGTTGATTACTCCATATATTGATCAAAATATATCTGGGTACCAATTATTATTATCCCATGTCTTATCTTTCGGGCATGTAATATAATATTTTTATGTTATATAGGAAAAGTCTACTGTCATATTTTGTATTGTATAAGAGAACTCTATCAACGTAGACTGATTTATTTTTAAATGGAAAAATAACATATAGCTGTTATTACAGCCACATTATAGCACCAAGGTACCCTCTCATTAATGTGTAGCATAGGTTAGCTTAAATACACACAATAACATGCACCTAGCTAAACACATTAATTTTAAGATGAAAATGTTTGTAACAATGTATTCATATTCATGTTTTAATATTCATGTATTGATGATACTGTCTATGTTCATTTGTATATAAGGTGTGCCGATGTCTTATGTTTATTTTTATGTTACTATACATGTATTCATTGTTCCTATTTTAGGCTCTATGTACCCTACCAAATATTGTGAGCTGGCCTTCTATTAAATAAAGCATAAAGCATTACGTCTGGGGACCAGCCGTAGGGTAGCCGGTCCGAGCATTGTACCCTGCACAAAAGCATCTACAAGGAACAACAGATCAGATAGCAAAGTCGTTAATAGCCAGACAGATATAAGACACTGTAGGACAGCTGTCCGTCTTTTCTCTCACTCCATCACACACACAACACTCCCTATACACACACGACCACGTGCAGTAGGGTAACCTGATTGGTAGGTCCAATTCGACATACATCCATACACACAGACTAATTAACTACTTGATCTGACTGAGATTCAAATATCACTTTCTCTCTCTCCAACAAACATACATACACACGTACACAGAGTGACCCTAGCTGACCGTCTCCAATGACGCATTCGTGTTTACAGTTATGGTAAGAGGAGAGCAGAAACCATTAACCCTTTCCTCTCTCTCTAGCATCACAGAGAGAGAGAAAAAGAGAGAATAAATGATTAAGGAAGTAGAGAGAGGAGAATAAATGTAAGAGAAGGAAAAGGGGTGTGGCCATAAACTAGACCACCCTCTTTTCAAACGGGAAATAAGACAACAAATATTATAGCCATATATGTCAACTCTTGAGTTTTGAAATAGATATAAGCAAGGGAAAGACACATGTTTTTAGGATAACTTAAACTGTCTCCAAGGGCTATAGGCTTGTCTCCACAGAGAGAGACTATATACATATAAGACCAGGCACATCAGTATCATTCCCTGTGTAGATATAAGTGTATATAAATAAATGTATTAAGCCTTGAATAAGAAACTTGTGAAATCAATTACCTAAGAACACCACGCCGCCGAACTCGCTACCAACAACCAACAACCAACAACTCACTACAACGACAATGTACTGTACCAGATTCTTTGAATAGACTAGAATCAGGACTGGTACATGCAGCTTTTACTCGACTTAATACCATCCAAGTTTGATACCTCGCAAGTTGATAATATTATACGATAATTAAAGCAAAAATAATGACTGAAAATGGTTCAATGATTATTTCCAAATATTAAAAAAACCCGTACGATTGATACCCTTAGCCGTATATTGTCATAATAATCAGCAGCGTGGTTACGTGTCCTGCAGAGATGCTTAACTCACCTTAATATAAAAGTTAAAGTAATCTAATCTACTTAAACTGGTATATAGAATTATTTTTTTCCTCGTATGGAGAAATAACACATTATTCACTATTACGTGACTCATTATGAAAGTGGATACAATGATGATAATTGGTACTTTTAATTAAGTATACGAATGAGATGTGATAATGCTACATGAATATTGTAACAAGTATCCACTTTTAGTGTTTTTAATCGCTCAACTCTAAAATGTATAAACAATCGACGTTCGTCTGTCTAACCGACTCTAACGTCGTCTGCAAACTCACTCACCCAATGACACCCATCTTTATATGCTTCAATATTAGCCTACATAATGTTTAGAGCTATATACCATATTGCTACATATTTATATCATAAAACGACATCACCTAGTGCAAACACAGAGTTAAAAATACTTAAAAGTCATCAATAATTGGCAAACAATTATAAACTGACTGGTGGTATCTGGCAACGTGGCGCTCATGTCTATAGTAAATAGAGAGCGCGAAAAAATTTCTCCGTGATCACCAAGATGGCGGCTGTCCAGTCTCTTTTTCTATAGGGTCTCTAGTGTGGACTAGAGACCCTATATAGAGAGACTGGACACGGCCATCTTTGGTTTTTTTAACTAGTTTTCCGCGATACCTCTCAAGTTTGTATAAGATGCCAGATACTACCAGTTAGTAATCTATTGTTGACATTCGTGGGCAAAATATTGACGAAAGTTGCATTGTTTCCATATACAGGTATATATTTTTTTAATTCTATAAGATCCCTGAAGTTATAAATACTATTATACCATGTATGCGTTATTTAAAGCACATAATAGGATGTGACGAGTTGCCAGATGACGCTACTAAACCAAGGCGGTTGACTGAAAGACGACCAGTGTTGCCAGGTGCAGGGAAATTTCTGTTTTAGGGAGTATTGAAGTCCACACATGGAGATTATAATTAAAGATTGTTCAAGAGTAAACAGGGAATTTTCTATCAGACGAATAATACCAAAGAGTAAACAGGGTATCAGAGTAAACAGGGAATAATTGAGGTAAAAAGGGAAATTCTGATGTTGAAGTTATAGGGAAATTTCGTCTAGCACTGCCAAATAGACCTGGCAACACTGAAGACAACACCCGGGGTACCTGTAACAGCAAGAGCAAGAGCAAGACCAAACATGGCGGCCTATATATTCAGCCAATCAGCGAGCAGCACAAAATTTAGGTGTCCAGTCTCTCTATATAGGGTCTCTAGCCTGTGTGAGTGTCCAGCAGTGTCTTTTAGACGAGTTACCTTGCAGCTTATTATATAACATCAAGTTCCACAAATTACTACAACTACGGGCACGTAAAAGGTAAGATGATATATGAGGCTCCCGCCGCGAGAGGGCTGTAAGCGCCACCCGACTAGTTTTGAGAAAAACGCGCTCAAAGTTTCCTTATGATTACACCATTGAAAACGGTCAGAAGGGGGATCTATTATATACCATTTGAATCGCCTATCCTTCTTCTTTTTGGCCATGTAATTTATATTCCTTAATATCAAGTTTTGTGCGTGTGGCGGCGTGTGGAAGACATGGTGGCAGAATTGGATGGGCGTGAATGGGAGAAAAAGTGACGCTTGTCTGAAGCGGTGTATGTGTGCAGCTGCTTTCCCGCCAGCATTGTTCAACCAGTTCCTCAGAATTCCTCAGAATTCATAGTCAATGTTTCTTAAAGATTCGATCACTATAGGAAAATCTGACTTTTAGTCTCTTTTTATAACTAATATGCATTGACATTGATGTATTTATCTCTTACAAGTGTATTAGTGTCTATTCCTTATTGTTTTCAATATTGGTTTGCAATAATTAATCCATTAATATAGGGAAATTGATGGAATCACGAACGAAAACATTGGACTTTAACTCGCACGTGTGGATCATCAGCTGGCGGGAGGACGCGCGCTCATTGGCTAGAGCTATGGCCGCTCCCTATACTCCGCGCTGATTGGTGCCCGCGCTGCCTCGTCGCCTCTGGAGATAGCTCTGTCTGGCGG
Source organism: Petrolisthes manimaculis (assembly GCA_034508575.1). NCBI lineage: Eukaryota > Metazoa > Arthropoda > Malacostraca > Decapoda > Porcellanidae > Petrolisthes > Petrolisthes manimaculis. Next base: position 162,783 of record JAWZYT010000052.1, read on the forward strand.
CGGAGCGAGAACTTAACAATGAGTGAACTTTAGGCCTTGTTGTACCCATCCAGATGGTCGATTTTGCCTATGACACCACTTCCACATGAATTCTATGCCCTTTTAACAACCGGATCCGTGCCTAACTCAATTTTTTCAAATTTGTCGCTTACATCCCTCTCGCGGCGGGAGCCTCATATACAACATGATATATTTACATACAATAGACAAAATAAGACCTTAATTAATCAACAAATAATGAATAAACTAAATTTGATTTTTATCTGCCAAAGGTACACAACTCACGTCTTTTTACCCTGGTCATTGTCAAATAGTGTGTTTCCCCTTGTTAGACTGGCATACCTGCAGAGTAGTGCTATTCCCTTTATACCCTATAGTACTATCTCTGCCATGCCCATTGAACCAAGTAAAGGGGTAGCTAACCAGGTGAGTTAAACTCTTTCGAAAATTTTACTATTCCCAGTGTTTATATTTCACTATTACAAACAACTTTTCTATATACCATTCTTCTGCAAATACTGCATAACAGTAGTTACCTCTTATAATTGAAGTGGACCTCGTATTTTTCAGAGTCCAATTTTTTTTTTTAAATTGCCCAAGTTAGGTCCCGGTAGTATGTCCCAGTCCAGATTAGGTTATGTTATGTTCCGGTAGTGTGTCCCAGTCCAGATTAGGTTATGTTATGTTCCGGTAGTGTGTCCCAGTCCAGATTAGGTTATGTTATGTTCCGGTAGTGTGTCCCAGTCCAGATTAGGTTATGTTATGTTCCGGTAGTGTGTCCCAGTCCAGATTAGGTTAGGTTATGTTCCGGTAGTGTGTCCCAGTCCAGATTAGGTTAGGTTATGTTCCGGTAGTGTGTCCCAGTCCAGATTAGGTTAGGTTATGTTCCGGTAGTGTGTCCCAGTCCAGATTAGGTTAGGTTATGTTCCGGTAGTGTGTCCCAGTCCAGATTAGGTTAGGTTATGTTCCGGTAGTGTGTCCCAGTCCAGATTAGGTTATGTTATGTTCCGGTAGTGTGTCCCAGTCCAGATTAGGTTATGTTATGTTCCGGTAGTATGTCCCAGTCCAGATTAGGTTATGTTATGTTCCGGTAGTGTGTCCCAGTCCAGATTAGGTTATGTTATGTTCCGGTAGTGTGTCCCAGTCCAGATTAGGTTATGTTATGTTCCGGTAGTGTGTCCCAGTCCAGATTAGGTTATGTTATGTTCCGGTAGTGTGTCCCAGTCCAGATTAGGTTAGGTTATGTTCCGGTAGTGTGTCCCAGTCCAGATTAGGTTAGGTTATGTTCCGGTAGTGTGTCCCAGTCCAGATTAGGTTAGGTTATGTTCCGGTAGTGTGTCCCAGTCCAGATTAGGTTATGTTATGTTCCGGTAGTGTGTCCCAGTCCAGATTAGGTTATGTTATGTTCCGGTAGTATGTCCCAGTCCAGATTAGGTTATGTTATGTTCCGGTAGTGTGTCCCAGTCCAGATTAGGTTATGTTATGTTCCGGTAGTGTGTCCCAGTCCAGATTAGGTTAGGTTATGTTCCGGTAGTGTGTCCCAGTCCAGATTAGGTTATGTTATGTTCCGGTAGTGTGTCCCAGTCCAGATTAGGTTATGTTATGTTCCGGTAGTGTGTCCCAGTCCAGATTAGGTTATGTTATGTTCCGGTAGTGTGTCCCAGTCCAGATTAGGTTATGTTATGTTCCGGTAGTGTGTCCCAGTCCAGATTAGGTTATGTTATGTTCCGGTAGTATGTCCCAGTCCAGATTAGGTTATGTTATGTTCCGGTAGTGTGTCCCAGTCCAGATTAGGTTATGTTATGTTCCGGTAGTGTGTCCCAGTCCAGATTAGGTTAGGTTATGTTCCGGTAGTGTGTCCCAGTCCAGATTAGGTTAGGTTAGGTCAGGTGAGGTCTGACTAATTTCTACTTTATATTTTTTCCTGATTAGGTCCTAGTGATCTGCCCCGGTTAGGTACCGATAGTTTGCCCTGGTTAGGTCCCGGTAGTTTTTTATGCTATAGAATTTTCTCCACAAATGCCCTATATCAAAGATAGGTCATATTCAAATGGGCATTTTGAAATTAGCCTTACCTTACCTAACCTAACCTATACCGTATCATACTACCGGGATCTAACCTGTGCAGACTATCGGGACCTAACCTGGGCAGACTACCGGGACCTAACCTGGGCAGACTACTTGGACCTAACCTGGGCAGACTATCGGGACCTAACCTGGGCAGACTACCGGGATCTAACCTGGGCAGACTACCGGGACCTAACCTGGGCAGACTACCGGGATCTAACCTGGGCAGACTATCGGGACCTAACCTGAACAGACTATCGGGACCTAACCTGGGCAGACTACCGGGACCTAACCTGAGCAGACTATCAGGACCTAACCTGGGCAAAATACTGGGACATATCCTGGCTGTAAGGAACCTTTGGGAATCACACGAACCTTCCTGATCCAACCTAACCTAACCTGGACTGCGGCAAACTACAGTGAGCTTCTTGGAACAATACAGTAACTAATGAGTTTTATCCTCTGTCATTTCTCCTACCAGGCTTGTGTGTGAGAGAGAGAGAGAGAGAGAGAGAGAGAGAGATGCTGCTGCTGCTGCTGCTGCAGATCTTAATTGGTACTACAGATCTTGGAAACCCACCTAAGAAGTTTAGAGATTCCTATAAGTAACGTAAGTACACTATTTAGTAGCCTAGTTAGGCATCTAATTATTATTATTATTACTATTTTCAATTTTGTGTGAATTTTTATAAATATTTTAGCTGCTATTTCAACAGTCTATAAAAATTAAAATACTTACAATAGTTAACAATTAATAATAATACAACTACAATATATCATTAATAATGATACAACTAGCCTACAATATATCATTAATAATTAAGGCGGTAATTCTACTTTCAACAACACATTAATTTTCTTTCCGTTTTTTTCGTTTTCTTCCACAAATATCTGTTTTCACATTTTTTTTTTTCGTTAATAATTTTCTTTGTTCTGTTTCCTATTGTTTTTGTTGTTGTTGATGTTATTGTTTTTGTTATTTTCTGACATACTTTGGAGGAATCAAGGCTCTCAGTCACAGTGTAGTCTTTTGATAATTTTCAGAATCCTGACCGTACAAGTGCCATGGCACTGCTACCAAGATACATGATTGTTATCATGTTATTCCTCATGCTTCTTAAAACTGATGGTAAGTTAAATAATACAATACAATACTGTACAGTAAGTCCCCGTTGAACGAAAGGGATACGTTCCAATATAAGGCTTTTGTTAGGTGAATCTTCGTTCAACGGATCCATTTTCCCCATTTAAAATTACTAGATATGGCTAGATGTGTTCCTGACTCCGTGTAAATACCACCTCATATTACAAAAAAGTATAATGGAACACTACAGAATTACATTTTGCATCGGAAAATACTGAAATCTTCCCATCTTCCCCTTTCAACTATGCGTTATTTCTTTTATTTTCGTTCGTATGCCATATTAAGTTATTCACAGTTGAAGTAGTAACATCTATACTGATGTGTTATTATTATCATCCAGAAATAATTTTATATCTCTAATAAGAATAATCAAACGAAAAAGAAATGTTATAAAAGTTTTATTTTGAAAATGACAAAGAATACGGATGATCAGCCACGGTCACCATTTTCTGTAATGACATGACAGCTGGCCGCTCCCTGGCTCCCAGTGTTTCCACATGCATCACATTCTCTGTTAATGAAAGAAACAACAATAGACGTTAGTTGTTAGAAGCAGGATCATTGACTTCCTCACTGTAATCCAGGGTTGCCAGATTATTTTGGTAAAAGTAGCGGAAACTGGCCTCAAAAGTAGCGGATTGTGTGTGTGTGTGTTGCCACCACTTCTCTCACCTTAATACAAATTGTTGTATGCATTTAATATCCCCCCCTATATATTACACAGCGTTAAATAAAAAACACCTTACTCAAAATTGTGAAAGTCAACTGTACTGTTTTTTGGCAAAAATCCACCGATTTTCAAACAACGGACAGCCTCATGTATGCATTTGTCCATTATTGCGAGGGTTGACTGTACTAATATAGCTTTTTAATCATAATTATCGTTTGTTACCCTATACAAAATACATACATTCCTCACGATGGTTATGGTGGTTGGAATATTTTTATACAAGCACATATACACAAACTACCTCTTAACAAATATATTTTATACTAATATCAATGAATATCAGCGTTCTATATGCTCGTACTCCCTCAGACAAAAATTGCTTTATTTTCATATTAATCACTTTGCTATTGACTCATTGGGGTATTTATATATAAAATTTGTTAATGTAATACTTTAATATGTATGTAAAATAAATAAATCTTCAAGCTGGGCCTTATACAACCAAATTATTATGTGAGCTCATTGATAGGCATGCTTATATTCTGAAGGGAATCAAAATAATGTTGTTAGTATAATATCATAACAGGGAGTCTGTGGGGAACTAATTTGCATTGTCCTTTTATAAAAATGAAATTATAAAATCTAGTGGTATGTGGCAGCTTTTTTCTTAATGCGAACGGTCCTATTCCTACTCTCTTTCCTTCACTTTCTCTTTCATCTTTCCTTCTCTTTCTCTCTTTTCTTTCTCTTTCATCTTTCCTTCTTTTTCTCTTAATGACTGATTTAATTAACACTTACAGGTAATTTGGTAAAAGGCAAAGTTGTCGTACCTCATAC